>JZKD02S1672913.1:172379-186208 GCA_000966675.3 Picea glauca
GATATATCTAGGGTCTTTAAATGCTTGGTCCCAGACCAAGACTTCCATGCCCCAGGCATGGTTACCCTGGCTGTAGTCCAGGGGCCCTAGAGATATCTAGGGTCTTCAGATGCTTGGTCCCAGACCAAGACTCCCATGCCCCAGACATGGTTACCCTGGACTCAGTCCAGGGGCCTTAGACATTTGTCTAGGGTCTTTATCTCTTGGTCCCAGACCAAGAACCCAATGCCCCAGGCATGGGTACCCTGGATCCAGTCCAGGAGCCCTAGACATAACTAGGGTCTTTAAATGCTTGGTCCCAGACCAAGACTCCCATGCCCCGGGCATGGTTACCCTGGACCCAGTCCAGGGGCCCTAGACATTTGTCTAGGGTCTTTATCAATTTGTTCCCAGACCACATACCCCAGGAGTGCACTGGGGGCCCTAGATCTCGTCTAGGGTCTTAGCCATCCTCCAGGAGAATGGCTCTCGCTGCTGCATGTAAATTTAACAGTTATAAATCCAGTTTGAGCTTCATTTGTTTAAATAAGTTGTCCTTGGGTAACAGACAAGGAATCTTGCCTTAGGAAATATTGAGGGTGCTCCCGCTCTCACCCGAGCACTGACTTGAAGGTTTAGAGTGGCTCAGGAAGGTGGGAGATAGGGGACAACCTAGGGGACAACGAAAACCACATCCAATTCCCCATAGAGGTGCACCATTCCTTGTCGTGGTTGCTATGATCCTTGATGATTGAAATAACAACTAAGGTTGTTTCCTAGATGTCTCAAGAGGTGCCACAGGATCGTCGATACTTTCATTGGAATGGGGAACCATCCTTGAAAAGGATTGACTACCAACATGACCATCCCTCACATTAGTGAAATAAGGTGGATGTTCATATAACTTAACTCACATATGAGGAAGGGAGGTTTGAAGTGGTTGCCCAAATATCTCAAGTGGTGACCCTAAGATCACAGGTTCTTGCTTTGGGATGGGAAATTGTCCTTTGATAGGACTGGTCAATGTTGAGGCCATCCTTCACATTGATAGCTTGCAGTGAGTGTTCCAATAAGCTAACCCATATACCAAAGAAGAGATCTAGCCTAGGTACTTGGGGGGTAATAGCTTGACCTATTTTCCTCAATTTTCTTTTCTCTCTATCGCCTATAAGGTTTCTTTTGTTGGCTCATGATGAAAAATTCAAGGGGAAGTTTTCCATTGCTTTGTTATTCTTCCTTTTGAATTTCAGAGCATAGTGAGCAACCTTCCATCCTGCTGTAGAATGGCACCCTCGTTAGCTTTCTTATTTGCTTCTTTATTGAACTTCATGCTTACCAGCCACATGTCTACAGATTCAAAGGATGCCAAGATTTGTTTGTATCATTCTAGAGTTCATCTTAGAGAACAATTGCTAGGAGACAATGAGTCAGATTGATCTGTAAACTACTGTGGATATTCCACTGGATAGTTTGTTACAACAAATATTTAATGCTACTGCAAATACTTCGATGTTATACTCTAATTTCTTTTCCAAGGAAAACGTCACGGGGAAACCCAAGGGATGCTTCCCCACATTTGTGGAAGGTATCCCTAGTAAACCTCGTCAATGTAGACTATTACGCCTAACCTTGGGGGATTCGAATCGGGCACCTGGTACAAACTAAAAAATGCCTAGCAACATTGGCAATGACCAGTTGAGCTAATTACTTGGGCTAGAGGTTTTACTCTAATATGCAATGTTTGATTATGATTGAAATGTAATATAACAAGCATAACATTCAACGTATTGAAATGGATTGAGAATATAAGAGAAAAATCTACAATAGCATAAATAAGCATGCCATAAACACAATGAACACAAAATGTACCCTAGGAAACTCAATGTGGGAAAACCCAAAAAGAAGATGAGCACTGTGCCTTACTCTTTTCTTCTTAGATATATAATGCAAACTACAAAGAAATATAGACTCACTATGGAGTTGCAGTAGACCCCATGGCTTGTGAATGGCTGCTTCAAGGTCTTCTTCTTCCTCTGTTCTACTCAAATATCCCACTCCATTGGTTTGCTCAGCTATGGAATAATAAATCCTTACAATAGGAATGAAACTCCTTCCTTTCCTTGCAATTCAGTTTTTATCATGCCCTAATAGGAGTCTAGGGTTAGGATTAGGATTTTGAATGCCCCAACTCTTGATTAGGGTTAGGGTTTTGGACCCTTTATAATCTTTTTAAAAGTTGAGACGTGTGTAACTAGCCCCACATGTGTGAGTAATAAGCACTAATGTGGCATCCGCTTGGCACTATGGCAATCAAACCATAGGTCAACTTGTTAGAGGCAGAACTTTCTCATTCAAACTTTATTTTAAGACTTCTTTAGCTCATTGGAAACCTCTTGAAAACCTTTTCAACGTTGAAGGGATAGGGGACAAAGTCTCCAAAGATTTACCCATAAAAATGTTTAAGCCCTCAATCAGGCTCTGGAAGTTTCATGACCACAAATAACCAAATCTTGGCTCTAAAAGTAGGAGATTCTATATCTCTTTGATGTATTTGCAGTGAATAAAAAATGAAAGCTGGACTATTTATTTTCCCTGCACATTACACAAATGGATGGGCCTTGGATGCCCTTCTTTTGTGCATTTTCAACAATTAAGAGTTTATTATGAGCTAGTAAGCAAAAAAAAGAGTTTGTTTTGGGGAAAGATTCTTTTAACCAGCTTGTTTTTCAATTTTAGCCATATAAACAGTGTTTGTTGTTTGGTTCTCGTAACAATGTAATCCTTTGGTAACAATATATCTCCCCAACTCTTTGCCCCATATGCAAAGGTCTTAAAGGTTGTTCTAAATTGGAGTTGTGCATTTTAGGCGGGTTATGAGAATCTATAGTTTTATTCGAGCTCTGATGGGAAGTCTAGGAAATTTGACGAGCATTTCCATTTACACCAGAGAGGGGGTGAACTCATCTCCCTAAATCAATAGGTATGCCAAAGTGAATATTTGGTTTAAGAATGGCCATCATTTGATATTTTTTAGATCCTCCTTTTAATTGCTATGTTGTTGTTATTATCATCCTCTCAAATATTTATTTGTTTATTCCTTCTAGGAGATCATGAGATGCATGACTTCATCAACATATAGTTTTAGAGATGATTGCTTTCCATATTGTGGATCCTCCACAGGCCAAATTCTAGTCTAGGGTTCTTTTTCTATTTGTTGCAGTGTAGCATTTCTTGATCAAATATTCCTTCCACCAAGAATATTCTCCATAAACAAGCCCTCCAAAGGATCTTGGCTCCAAGACATTGGTTCATTGTAGCTAGATATTTTATGCCTAAATGTTTGACTTTTGGATGGAAGAGGATCTTATTCTAGCCTACAAGAGAACTTTTTTGTTGGCCTTTTACCTCTTTTCCAAAGAAAGGATATGAGACATTTGTCCATTTTGTGAAGAACTCCCTTGGGAGTGGCAAGTATAGAGGTTGCATATAATGGGAGGGCCAAGAGGACAACTTTAATGAGTGTGAGTCTAGCATGAAGATTGAGCTATTGAAAGCCCCAATCAACTGTTTTTCTTTTGATTTTGTCCAGAACTGGTAGCCATTTCGAGGACCGAAGCTTTCCTAGTGCTAATGGGATTCGAGATATAGGAACGAGTTCCAATTGTACTCTACCAAGAAGTCCAATATTTGTCAAATTTTGTTTAGAGTAGGAGCTGCAACATTACGCCCAAAAATCCTACATTACTCTTATTTATTATCTCCCCCAAGCTAAGAGATAAATTGCTAAAAATCACTTGAACCTTTTAGCATGATTATGGAGGCTCCTCGTAGAAAAGGTGTATTATTGACAAATTGGGAGTGATTTATTGCTTTCAAGCCCTTGAATATTTCAATTCCTTGAAGGGATCTTGATTGCCTTTCTAATTCCAAGGTTCGTTCGAGGGATTTTTCCATTAAGATGTGTACACATAAGGAGACAAAGGGTGTTAGAGTTTATCTATTGCTATGAGTTGTTCTTCCCCAATAGTGGTGCATTCTAGCAGAAGATGAAGATGTTGCATCAAGTGAGGTACATCAAAGGGATCTAGTGGTGGCGCAAGAACAATTATGTAGTCATTTAGTAGATGAGGGCACATTTATGGAACTTGCATGCATGCACCATCTTTATATGGCATAGTTCTCGATGAAATGCATGAGTAGGGTGCATTCAATGTTTGGGAGTTTGTTGATGTTTTAGTAGCATCGAACAAGTACTTCCATGTGTGATTGTGTCTAACATGTCAGAGTCGTCCTTAATGACTCTTAGAACCTTAGGAGATTTACTTTATTAAGTGATTAATAAAGTAAATGTACTTTTGTAATAAAGTGAGTTTAATTTAATTAAATGCGTAAGTATTTGGCATTAGTAGTTAAATTAAGTCCTAGTCCTCATATCTAAAGTGAACACGAGATTAGATCTCAGCCGTTGATCACTTTAGGAGATCTAGAGTTTTGGACTTAAGGTAAACTCAAGGTTATAAAAGTAGCTTATGTGAGAGGATGAGACACAACAAATACATACAGAGTGAGAGAGTGATCTCTCATTGATTGGGTGGAGAAGGACATTCATCCAAGTGTGGAGGGCAGGGGCCGAGGATAGGAGCATAGGGTCAGCAAGGGAGATAACAACCAACCAACAAGATCGAAAGACTGATCTCGAGGTGTGTAGGGCTTGGCTATCTGCTGTTTTTGTATTTCTCAGGTGGGCCATTTTCCTAGGATGGGAGTCCAGAATAATAATAATAAATCTCACAGAACTGGTGTTCCCTTCAGGGTTTTTTTAGAAATCCCTTGTGCAAATGTGTTTTGGGTTTCATTTTAATTGCTTCCGTTGATTAATTTCATTAAATAACTCAGCTGTGATTTTATTCAATAAATCAATTTTGTTCGGAATAATCTGCCGGTGCCAGGTTAAGTAAAATTAACATGGTATCATAGTGGGTTTAACTCTGAAGGAGGAACCAGATTTGCATGAGATCATAATTTATTTGCAGAGTAGATTTTTTTTTAATTTTTGTAGGGTCTGCAGGGACAATGAAAATCTTAGAAATTAATTAAAAAATAAAATTAGAAGTAAATTGTATGGCAGCCGTACGTCAGTCATCGTACAACCGCTAGGTCATATGAGCACGTATGGGTTGTGTTTGCAGGTGTGATCGGGCTGAGAATTGATTGTGGGTCACTGAAGTGATTACTGAGAGCGTCCGCGGCTGAGGGCGTAAGGTTGTGGGGTTGAGTAAGCCACTGTTGGCTGAAGTTTGAAGGAGGAGGGTGCAGGCGAAGGCTTGAGCCATGGGAACAATCACAAGCAAAAAAGTGATAGAGGACAAGGAGCATGTAGCTCTGAAGGTTGAGCATCTTAGAGGGAGTCAACTTTCAGGTTCAGGAGGGAAGGAACAACCTTCCAAGTCCGTCAAGGAGTCATGGTATGAGATGACCATGTAGGATGCTCAAGAGCAGGAGGCTTTTGGGAGCATATTCAAAGGTAGCAAGTCTTCAAAGAAGGGTCCGAGCGAGATGGTAGGGATAGCTTTTGTTTCAAAGGGAGCAACCAATCAAGTGAATTGTAGATCATCCATGGTAGCAGTTTTGACAATGAAGATAGAGCTACGTCCAGGTGGTAGAAGTACCTTCCTCGCTAAGAGGGAGTGTTGATGTTTTAGTAGCATCGGACAGGTACTTCCACGCGTGATTGTGTCTAACATGTGGGAGTCGTCCTTAATGACTCTCAGAACCTTAGGAGATTCACTTTATTAAGTGATTAATAAAGTGAATGTACTTTTGTAATAAAGCGAGTTTAATTTAATTAAATGCTTAAGTATTTGGCATTAGCAATTAAATTAAGTCCTAGTCGTTAGATCTAAAGTGAATGTGAGATTAGATCTCAGCCGTTGATCACTTTAGGAGATCTAGGGTTTTGGACTTAGGGTAAAGTCAAGGTTATAAAAGACAACCTATGTGAGAGAGTCAGCTCTCATTGATTGGGTGGAGAAGGACATTCATCCAAGTGTGGATGGTAGGGGTCCAGGATAGGAGCAAAGGGGAAACAAGGGAGATATCAACAAACCAACAAGATCGAAGGATTGATCTTGAGGTTTGTAGGGTTGGGCTATCTTTTTTTTTTTGGATTCATCAGGTGGGCTATTTTCCTAGGATGGGAGCCCAGAATAATAATAATAATAAATCTCACAGAATTGGTTTTCCCTTTGGGGTTTTTCCAAGGGTTATTTTTCTAGAAATCTCTTGTGCAAATGTGTTTTGGTTTCTGTTTTAATTGCTTACATTGATTATTTTCGTAAAATAACTTAGTTGTGCTTTTATTCAATAAATTAGTTTTATTCGAAATAATTTGCCAGTGCTGGGTTAAGTAAATTTAATAGAGTTGTACATGCACGAGGGCACCTTGCATGAGTGTTTTGTCTATAATGTGAGGGCACAATTATTTAGGCAAGTTGGGCACATGAGTTCATGCAACCACTTAACTCCATTGTTCTTGTTCTATTTCAGGTAGATCTATCCATGCATGAAGGCGCACCATTACACGTGTCTACATTCATTGTATTTCCCTTCATCTCTTCCTCTATAGAATATACATAGGCAAGTTGGGCACACGAGTTCATGCAACCACTTAACTCCATTGTTCTCGTTCTATTTCAGGTAGATCTATCCATGCATGAAGGCGAACCATTACACGTGTCTACATTCATTGTATTTGGGTGCTTCATTGCATGGTTAGAATGGTTAATTTTTTTCTTGACATTAATGCTTCCTTCGACTATTAATAACGCAAAATATACATCTCTCTTTAATACAAAAGGGGTGGGCTACAAATGCAACCACTATAGTCTCTTGCTTGAGCTGTAAGCAAAACTCAAAACTAGGTTGGCGTATTCCAAAACACTCGAGCATATAACAAGTATAAAAAATAGTAGAAAAAGATCCAAGGCCACAAACACCAAACTAGAATACCCACATATGGTGGGGGCTCATTATGATCATTTGGGGCTAGGTCCCATCCAATAACTATAGGAGGCCCATCAAGGGGTGCGCTGCATCCATTTTTGGTCTCTGGGGGCTTGGGCCCCTCCAAGATAACAAGGGTCAAGGTGGGAAACTCCTTGCTCCTTGCGGGAGGGGTTGGAACATTGCTAGCTTACATTAACTGTGCCAACCCTCAACTCCATTGTGACAACGTTGAGGCATGCATGGAGGGCCTCAGTGGCTCTTGACTCATCATGCGTGGGGCATCCCCCTAGTAATCTAGCAACCACTGTAGGTGGTCCATCTGCATTCTCACTTTGTGTGATTGTATAATGATCTGCATGGAACACTGAGATGAATTAATGTCTCGTCATACCATGACAAAGCATGACCAGACTCATGCTTGATAAATACCACATAGCTTGAGTTGCAACAATAATGATTTGAATTTTGTGAAGAAGTCCTTAATAGTGTCGAAGTAACTTGGGCTCAAAACAATGAGCTCATTCTCGAATAGATGACCTTGAAGCACATCTTGCTTCCCGAAAAGTCCTTCCAATGTGGTCCAAACTTCTTTCAGAGTAGTATCAGATTCGATGTGGAATAGAAGGTTAGGGGAAATTGAGAGGTATAACAACCCAAAGGATTCATCCATCCTATTAAACCATGTTTCTTTTCTCCACTGCAGAATTGGGTTCAGTCTCTGTTCCCATTGTAATCCTATACAAGCCTTTACTCCGCAAGAGAATAATTACTTGTGTCTTCCATTCATAGTAGTTGAATGGAGCAATCTAGCAACTATAGTAGGTGGTACATCTACATTCTCACTTTGTGTGATTGTATAATGATCTGCATGGAACACTGACATGAATTAATGCCTCGTCATACCGTGACAAAGCATGAGCAAGCTCATGCTTATAAATATCATATCATTGCTCTATTTGCAAAGAAAATAAAGAACTTCAGTTTGCACAAGTAGCTAGGGAGAGGCAAATTCAGTAGCCCACACAAATTCATCCCCTAAGATGGCCACTCTCCACGAGGAGGAGGCTGGGAGGAATGACTAGTAGAGAGCCTCTGCTTAGGCCCAATTAGAGGTGTCTAAAGGGAAGAACCAAAAAGTATGCTTTAGAGTCTCAGGGCGCCCGCATTGTGGGTAACACAAGCTTGAAACTCTTAGGTAAGACACTGATTTCTTAAATGGTAGGCCTCCCATTATCAAGGACCAGTGAAACATTGCTTCTTTAGGTTCTAGGACCAGTTTCCATTCACTGTGAAGTCACTGTTTAAGTTTCGAGTTATTGCATTGTAATTCTCTTTTAAGGTAGAAGATAGATGTGATTGAGTGTTGCAGATTTGTACTCGTTGTTCGTATTTTAAGACTTTAGTGTTTGTAGATCTAGTTTTCAAATTTTCACTGTTTTCATAAGAGTTTGTCAGGTTTTGAATTTGTAGGTTTATGATTGTATTTTTGAGGTCGATATGCTTACCGTGCATTAAAAATTTAACATGGTATCAGAGCCTTGCATTTGCGATCTTCTAGGTCCATGTATGGAGTGGGTTGCTGCATGTGAGAGGGAGTTGTCGGAGGATCTCAGTCCATGTGATGCTTGAAAGATTCCAAAGATTGGAGTGATCCATGTTTAAGAAAGATAGACAAACCTGTGAAAGTTTGTTGGTGAGATTCTTGTGTAGCTGCAATGATTAGAGTGTTGATTTGCCCCTGTGATAGCTTGTCGATTTGTTAGTTGAGGTGTGTTTAGAAGTTGCAAATATGACTAGTCTCGGTCTCAGAGAGTGATTGGTTAGAGGGTGCTTCCAACTGTCACCTTGAAAGTGTATACTAGAAATGTTGTTGAAGGAGGTTGATCTTTGTTTTTTTTGTGGAATCTATGGTTACAACTGTGATTGATTTCGTGCAGTTGACTAAACACAATAAGAAGGTAGCCAAAGGCAAAGAGAATCATACTTGATTTTGTGAAGAACCATTTGATCACTCACGTTGTGGAGAATAAGTTGACTAAGGGTATGTATGATGCCTTGACCACTTTGTATCATAGTGTAAATATTTCTCGCAAGATGCTTTTGAGGAACAAGGTCACCTTCATGCACATGAGTGACATAGACACGATGGCTTCTTACTTGATGAAGATCATTGAGTTGAGAGATTAGCTTGTTTCTATCGAGATGGTCTTAGATGAGGAGTTGGTGCTGATAGCACTAAATAGGTTCTCTTCATCTTGGGGACACTTTGTGTAGGGTGTTTGTGCTCATGAGAAGTTGCCCACCTTTAAGAAGCTTTGGGATGATTTCATCTAAGAGGAGACAAGGCTAGAGACAGTTTAAGCCAAAGTGGATGAGATCTAGAGCCTAGCCCTCATCAAGAAGATGAGAAGACGAGGTAATAAAGGAGGACTCAAGAAGGGTTTAAGGAATAAGGAAGATTCATGTTCTTCAAACTAGGGGAAGAAAGACTTGAGTCACATGAGGTGTTTCAAGTGCCACAAGATGAGCCATTATGCATCAGTGTCTTGAGAAGAAGGCAGCTAAGGGCAAGTGACAACAACAAAAGCAGTTTGCAGGGAGTGTAGAAGCTTCTATTGGAGTGGATAATTTTCATCTAGGCTTGAGACAACCTTTTCCATGGTTTCATGCCTTTCCACTCACATAGTTTCTAGTGTAGGGTGGTATGTGGACTATGAAGCATCTAGATTCCAAACACATGACCTTTGACAAGAAGGATTTCAACATAGTTTAAGAACATAAGGCTGACATACTTGTAGAGTTGGGGTGATGGCGCCACATATCCAGGTACTGGAATGGGTTCTGTCTCTTTTTGTATGCCATCATGTGATGTTTTTGAGCTAGATGATGATATATATGTTCATGGTTCAACAAAGATAATTCTTTTAGTTTTAGCCATGATAGGTCTTAGTTGTGTGGTTGAGTTTGATGATCAACAAGTTATTATCAGAGATTGCAACCAAGACCCTAGTCGAGTTTTGGCCAAAGGTATGCAAGAAGGTGGCCTTTACACGTTGCTTGTTGATTTGATCAAACATGGAGCTTTAGTGCATACAGTGACTAATTGTGTGAGATTTGGTACAAGAGTTTGGTCACTTGCACTATGGAGCATTATCTCTCTTGAAGGACATGGTGCAGAGGATATTTGGTGTAACGTACCCCAGTCCAACTGAGGAACATTACGAGCGGAAGACACATTTTAAAATAAGATTTTCTACTTAATAATTTCCTATAGCTTACCAACTACATATCACACACAAATTTAACCATTTGACTGATACCATAGTTCTAAATGCATCTAATAACATATATTGAAAATGAGAATGCATCCAGTAAGCACGCAACAAACACACAACATTTATATAAACCATTTGTACAGCGGAATAAACATAATAACATAGAATGGAACCTATCCATTGATAATTAACCAACTGGCAAAATATGAAGGATGAACCTCCCAACCATAGTCTTTGCTTTTCATTTTCTCTCAATAGCTGGCCACCCTCGAGCTGAGGCTATGAGTCCACAAGGAGATCCGACCCTCTTGGTTGTACACTCTCCACACACAACAACCCCAAATCCAGGTTCTACTCCCACATCAGCTCCAATCCTCCAACTCTCTTTCCCACAACCTACACAACCCAAGGAATGTACTCCCTTCACTACTCACAGTCCCTCGGGCTGTACCATTTGTTTATTAGGGCTCCAGTGCACTTGGTTGGTCAGGAATCGCTCAACTGGGGATTTCCAGGAACTCTAAGCTGCTCTAGGAGTGCTCACAACCACCTTCACAAGGCTCTCGAGTCATTTCCTCAACATGAAAATGCATTACAGGCTTACAACCTGTTTTACAGGTTCATTAGCCTCTTTCTCAGCATACACAACCCAATAATGCCTACCTTCAAGCACATCATGACTGTTGCTCTTCCCAACATTCTGCTCTCCTCTTGTTGCCCAAAACCTGCATGTAAAACTTGTCCCCTTTCTGCATACGAATTTTCCTTCTTCTCCCTTGCTTGCTTGACTTACACGCCTCCCAAGGATGATTTTACTCAGGCCCATGCTCTCCAATAACTAAGGGATATGACTTCTCACACCCACCCTCTTACATGAGTTTAATGATTGGTTTTGGGAACACTCAACAACAATTTATAAGGTTATACACAATGATAATAATTTAAAAAATGTGAGTTGGATTAATACCCATGAATAATTCTCCCCTGGACCCCTCTCTCTTGTGGAATCATAGCCCCCCCATTGTTTTCATCCCTCTCGTATCGCAACCAGTGATTATTATTTTATTAATCATTTCAATCTTCATAGTATACAATTCGACCCTTAACCATATCAATCAATATGGGCTCTTTGCCCCAATCATATTGGCTCACCGGGCTAATTCACATATATACAAGTACATTATAATTGCGGGGATTAAAACTGGGGATGTTACATTTGGACTTCAAGATCGAGAAGACAGTGGTGTGCAAGTGCTATGCGCTCGACAAGCATGCCAATATTGCTTTCCCTAGTAGGGAGCATAGATCAATAGGGATTTTTGATCTGATCCATTTGGACATATGTGGACCAATGACTTCAACTTCAGTGACAGCTAACATTTACTATGTTGCTTTCATTAATGGTTCCTCTAGAAAAGCTTGAATTTACTTTATGGATACCAAGGATGAAGTGTTCAGTAAGTTCCAAGAGTTTAAAGCTCTTGTGGAGAATTAGACATGTAAGAAGATTAAGGTGCCAAGGTCTAACAATGGGTGAGAGTACACCTCCAAAGAATTTGATGCCTTTTGTACGGAAGAAAGGATCAAGAGGGCATTAATAGTGCCTTACAGTCCTTAGCAGAATGGTGTTTAGAGAGGAAGAATAAGTCCATCATAGAGACAGCCAATGGGATGATTCAAAATCTAGATTTGCCCATGTGCTTTTGGGTAGAAGCATGCAATACAACTCTACATTTTGAATAGGTGACCTCATAGGATATTGAAGGGCAAGACACTAGAAGAAGATTTCACTGGTGAGAAACCTTAAGTATCACACTTTCGTGTATTTGGTTGTCCTGTATATATTCATACTCTTGATGAGAAGAGATTTAAACTTGAGCCTTCTAGCATGAAGGGTATATTTGTTGGTTACAGTGAGTCCTCCAAGGGTCACTGAATTTATCTTCCATGATAGTGGAAGACAGTGGTGAGCCTGGATGTGAAATTTGATGAGGATGCATTATCCTCGAGTCTCAAGAGCCTCCTATGGAGGCTGAGGAGGGAGAAAAACTTGTTGTCCAAGTGATGATTTGAAAGAGAAGGAAAAATCAAATTCAGATTAAAGTTCCGGTGAAGGAACATAAACCACTTAACCTTCTTGTTCAGCTAGGAAGTCAAGATGGCTTACCTAGACTTTGCAGGAGGCACATGAGCAAGAAAACACTTCTTTTCAAGTGAGTCATCCCCCAAAGGAATTTCCTAATTATGTTGCACTGATGTTCTCAATTACTGATTCAGAGCCTTTTGGTTATGAGGAAGCCATTATAGAGAAAGTATGGTAGGTTGTCATGACAAAGGAGTATAACTCCATTATGAAGAATGATGTTTGGGAAATTGTTGCAAGACTTGAGGGGAAATCTGTGATACATTCCAGTTGATTGTACAAGGTAAAGCATGCAGCTGATGGCAGTGTAAAGAAGTACAATGTCAGATTCATAGCAAGATGATTTTCCTAGAGAGAGAGAGAGGGAGTTGACTACGATGAGACTTTTGCTCCAATTGCTAGGTATGGTTCCATTAAAACCATTATGTCTCTTGGATTAGTTTTTGGTTGGTGTTTATACCAGATGGATGTAAAGTCTGCTTTTTGAATGGTCTGATTGAGGAGGAAATATACATTAATCAATGGAGGAGTTTTGGGGTGCATGGGTTAAATACCCATGTCGGCAGGTTGAAGAAGGTCCTTTGTGGGCTGAAGCAGACATCATGTACATGGTACTGAAGGATTGATGAGTACTTCTTGTATTTGGGCTTTACCAAGACCACTGCAAATCCTAATCTTTATTATTTGTTTAATAAATCTGATTTGCTTGTCTTGGTCCTGTGTGTAGATGATCTGATCTTTATAGGTAGTTCTGACTCCTGATAAGCTCATTGCATGGTGCAAAAGAAGCTTGTTAGATTATGGGTAAAATTGCAAAATAGAGAACTCTTTTAATTTTAATGCTAAAACAACTTAGATCTGAAACAGAAACAGAGATAATAGCATATAGAAAGATAGATCTATACCAGACTGTAACAGTAGGAGAAGAGAACTCAGATCATATGCAATAAAACTCAGATCTTAAACAGTAATAGAAAGCTCTCTAAATGTAACAACAGATATATATAACAGCAGATCTATAACAACAGATATATGACTTGATTCTGGAACTATACTCAAACAGTAAACAAGGAGCATATCTTATAGATTCACACAATGCTTATTCAGTTAAACAATTCTACATTAAACTCAGATCTGAATCTAGAAGTAACAAGTAGGAAGCATACCTGGTACTTGCCTTACCTCTGAAGATAGCACAAACCACAATAGGTGTAGATCCTTGTAGTTATGCTCAGACAAAGGTTCAGTTCATGGATCTACAAAAAGATCTTATATGCCAAAGGTTGAAGGAACTTTCAAGCCACCAAGCTTAAGGGTTACTGGAACAAAAACCTCAGCAAGACCAAAACCCCTCCCAGCCAAAACTTTATCCAAGAAAACCCTCAGATCTCTACTCACAGGACTGTAAGTACACCCTTGTTCCAATA
>JZKD02S1672913.1:207369-231611 GCA_000966675.3 Picea glauca
CCAAGTTTGGGGCCCCACCACAGGGAGGAGAGAGCAACAACAACAGTGGGCAGAGGAGAGACATGAGCACAATGAGATGCTTTGCTTGTGGAGAGATGGGTCACTATGCAGGACAGTTTCCCAAGAAGAAGAAGAAGCAACAGGATGGGTCAACAGCGACAACAAAGGAGATAGAATTCAGTGATCAATTTGCCAGAGAGTGTGCATTCATTACTACTTTATCTGCTATTACACCATCTAGCACTAGATGGGGAGACCTAGTTGAGGAGGACCGACTGACGCACAACAGTGATTCAGAGGGAGATGATACTCAGTGTCCTTGGACATCTTCAGAGTGGGTGACTGGTCCACCCAGTATAACTACAGTTTTAGAGCAGCCGAGCAGACAGAGAGTTGGTGCTACAACTTCAGTGCATCAGAGGATGATGAGGAGGAGCAGCAGGGCACCACAGAGGCTTGAGCCTCACATGGCTTATGAGACGGGCATACCAGGTTCTGGATCCACTTCAGGTGGAGGTGACTTGGCGAGAGGCCAAGTTGATGACTCTTGGTGAGAGACCAAGAGGGGGAGACTCTTGGTGAGATGCCAAGAGTAGAGATTCTTAGTGAAAGGCCAGGAGTAGGAGGAAATCCTTGGTGGGAGACCAAGGTAGAGATCTTCGGTTTGATGCCGAGATCTAGGTGATCTTGGATAGATGGAGAGTCAGTGCCATTTATAGATCATACAGATTGAGTAGATCTATGACAGAGTCCACTTTCAGCGATCAGGGTATGGCCATACTCACCGAGCATATGCCAGGAAGCAACAATGTCCTCTGCAGGGACGAATTGGTGGTGATGAGCACTTTCCTCGGTAAGAGGGAGTGTTGAGATTTGGGTACCTTGGAAAGTGGTCCCCATGTGCTTATGAATCTCTAAGCACAAAGGGGGAAGATTATTACCCTTGTACTTTACTTTATGATTCTAATTTCACTTTGACTTAGGAGTTTTAAGTCAAAAGTGAAATATGTCACTTAAGTCATAAAGTGACAATTAATTCACAATGTGGATGAATTACTAGAAATAAAGCAACTAAGGAAAGTGGGTTTCCTTAGTGAGATTATTGGAGTTGATCTCACCCATTGATTAGACTTGGCTAGATCTAATCTAGGCCATTGATTTTTTAGGGTTGGCATGAGGAGGTTAAAGAGAGGGTAAAGATATTTTTGAGACTCATTCTTCACTTGTGATTTTTGGAGAAGAGGAGAGGGGCACATTTCTTGAGGAGAAGGAGGGCGCACTTCATGAGGGTTTGAACAAAACCCTTGAGAGCTTGAGGAGAAGCTTGAGGTTGGTTTGAGCTTGCATGGAGAGCATTTCCATGGAGCCATAGCTTCCATCTTTGAGAGGGAGCATTTTCATGGAGGAGGGGCGCATCTTGAGGAGGAGGGCGCATTCTGTTTCCTTCATTTGCTAATTTGAGGAGGAGGACCTGTCAGATCAGGATGAGGTCTGATGCATAGGGAGAGGAGAGCTTGGGTGCTTGTTTCTGTGGAGAGAGACATTCAGTTTATGGCTCAGTTTATTTCTGGTGATCATTTCTGCTAGAAGGGGGGCACACATGTTGAGAGGACTGACAGCTACTTGGTAGCAGATCTGCTTGGAGGATTCGAGCTCTGACAGTTTCAGTGGAGAGGCAGCACAGGAGCGGACATTCTTGTGGAGGGATTTCTTCATTGGGTTACTGATGAGCTAGGGCGCTTCAGTTCAGTACAGAGGGCAACAAAGAGAGAGGGTGCACCACAGCTTGGGCACTTCTTTCTCTGGATCTTGTGGCAAGGCTCGTGAGGAGCTTGCTATGTATACAGGTTCCATTGTATTACATTACTTGTTGTATCTCTTTCTTTAATCATCATTATATAGACAGATATCCCAAACTGGTTTTCCCCCGGGGGGGGTTATCCAGGGTCATGTTGACCAAAAGTACCTGTGTACAAAAATGCATGTGTTATCTTTTAGATCTGTTCATTTTCAGCTGTAAAGATCTTTAGGTGTGTTGTACATATTTTAGTATGCATGTGCTAACTTATGGTTACTAAAACTACATGCTAGAGCACCTAAAATTGGAAGTGCAACCGTAACAAATCAGCAAGAAGTTCTTGGACTGTTGGCTGTCCTAAAACAGCAGCAAACACTTTACATAACAGTTGAAACTTAGAGCCTAACTGTGGTCAAATACAGACCCAGTAGGCATGTTTGATAGGACCTGTAAATCTTCAACAACTTCGTTAATATCAACGTTGGAGACTAAAAGGACGCAAATCAAATATCAACAAAATAATTTCTTGAATCCAACATGGGTAGATCCATAAAAGTTTCAAAAAGTGGGAGGTCGGCTTGCAGAAGAGACTTTTTCAGGTAACCTATTTCTACTTGTGCTCCTTTGACATACCTGTGCATCTAAAATATCATTTCCTTTTCTTTCCCCATTCGAAGGATGACAAGTTGAGTGTCATGTTTCCATTCTGTGATAGCGCTGTTTGGGTTTCGTCTTGTGTTTTCTTGTTGGGTAAGCTACCCTCACCATTTACCACCTGAAACCTTGTGGAAAGGGAAGTCCATATACCTAATCAACTCGATGTTAGTGACTCACATCACCAAATGGCTCAAAGGATCAACTCTGGGTGGAAAATATATAGAAATCCTCGTGTTCCATCAGTTCTCCATGGTATTACTTCCTAAGTTTGATGGAAATAATGGGATCATTGCGGAAGATCATATTGTAGCATTCCAACACTACACAGATAACCTGGTTGTTGAATATGATGATGATGACACCAGGATGTTGTGTCATTCCTTGGAGGGAGATGTTAGTAGATGGTTTAAAGACTTCACCATTGATTTGATAGGATCAGTGTTGTAAATCTCTCCAGTATATCTGAGATAGTCCGAGATATTCCAAGTTAAACCCCTATTCGATATATTCGAGATATTCTGAGATATTCCGAGTTAGACCCCTGTCTTGCGACATTTTCCGAGATATTCCGCTATTTTCCGCCGATGTCATCGAGAAGTTACATTTTAGACCCTCGTCGATACTTATCCCGAGACGAGATTTACAGCATTGGATAGGATCACGGGTGGACTTATATCAGGGTTTCACAAATAGTTGGGGAGAGAAGAAGCACTACCACTATTCCCTGCCAGAGTTTGGTCCTTGGAGAAAAAATAATGGTGAGCCTATATAAGAGTTCAGTGGGAGGTTTAGGAAATTGTATAATAAAATGGACATTGATATTAAACCCTCTGGAGTCTGAAACGCTGCTATAGTTTCTTATGTAGCAGCACATGAACATGATTTCACCTTTTTCCTCTGGGAAAGGAGATTTTCTTCCCTTGACCAAATGAACAATGATGCCTTGGATTTGGAAATTAATATGGTGGCATTTGGGAAGATGCTAGAGTATGAAGGAAAGAAGAAACACCAAGAAGAAATTTCTGCTCCTGCCTCATCTTCTACTTAAGATTTAATAAATGAATGACATGAAGGGTCAAATCCATTTTCTCATGGAAGAAGTTTAGGCAATGAAGAATCAATGTGCTGCCCAGATCGTCCATTTTCACGGGGATGATGACGTTCTTGAGGAAGATGAAGTTGTGGCCTTGAGGATCAAGGCCTTTCACTTTCAGTGGTTAATATTTCAGCGATGTTCTGTCGTAATCAATACCTTCATGAAGACTTTGTGGAGCAAGAACATTTAGTCGCTGTGCTTCCTTGTTCTCTAGAAGTTTGAGACTCTACCCTAGAGAAGAAGATTGAAATGAAAGGTCAAATGTTGTCCCATATGGAAGAAATGAAAGAATTTAGGGCAAGTTAGACTGCGACTACTGTATTGTGGTCATGAAGATGCTCACATTTTTGAAAACGATGGAGAAGACTAGGAAATCACAATCTTTCTTAAAGATGGATTCGACTTGCCTACATTGATACTGATTTAGCCACTGTGGACGCTGTGGAACCTATGTCCTTGTCTGATTTTCATGATGGAAAGTTCGATGTCCAGGAAGAACCCAAAGAAATTGCTGCTCTTTTCTTTGCAGCAGAAGAGATGGTATGTGAAGTTGATTTTTACTTGAGCAAGGCTCCTCTTTTCTATTCCTCAGATAGAACAACCATTAGAAGAATCTGTTGAATGAAGGAAAGTATTGGTCATGGAAGTTCATTTCCTCCCTTATATTTGTTCAAATAGTTAGGGTAAAGAAAATGAAGAGAGCGCTGTTGAGTTTCAAAGTATGGAAGGATGAATGTAAGAAAGAAATTGTTGAATGTGGGAAGGGAAATTATAGGTTTGTGGTTTTAATGGTTCTTTTTCTTCTTCTGATCGTTGAATTGGTTGGGTAAAAGAAAGTGAAAAGAGGGCTCTCTTCAAACCGAAAGGGGAATGCAAGCAAGTTACACTTGCTTTTAGTGCGAAGGAGCATCAAGATTTACAATCTGCATTTCCAGATCCTCTTAGCATTGAGCCAATGAGTGACATCCCTTCGTATGATGTGGTTGAAGACCAATCCAGAGGTTTTTTGAAAGATGAAGAGCAAGATGTTGGATTTGTACTTTTAATTCTTTTCAGCCATGATTCAATGCATAATGAAAAGACTTTGAAGTTGCAGCGGTTCCAGGGATGAGAATGTGTGCAAAGGATCAACACTTCACTATGATGAAGTGGAGAAAGTTTCAGAATTTGGTTTTTAAATTTTTCTGCGACAACCCTGTACATGATACTAATGCTGATTGCTGTGCATCTTCTCCTTCAAATGTGTAAATATATCATGCTGATTTTTATGAAGATTATGAGGCATATTGTTGAATGGACAGTTAAGAAATTGTCACTAATCCTCTTCCTGAGTTTGTTGCAAAGTTATAAATGGAGAGTGTTTGCATAGACCCAAGCCAACTCCCCATTTATGGTCTTCATAGGGCACTGAGTCAAGAAGACTTTCGTTCCAAAATTGATGTACTTGAGAAGGCCTCCCCTGTTTGGGACACCAACATACCAATGATGCATCCACCAACAATGATATGGAAGAAGGGCAAACCATTCACATTCAAGAACAACAAAGTCATCAATGGGAAAGGGTAATATCTATACCTTTTAATTCGGTCTTTCACACACCCCTCTCCTATGCTTTCATTTATCATGTTCAGTCATGTTTGGAGTCGGTTTTAGTCAAGGCCTCAAATCTTCTTGGACCTTTTGGGGTAGCATCCACATATGATATGTTTAGGTTTCCATCCCATTCCACAGGGAAGTGTTTAAAGTCCTTTTCCCTATCAGTGAAAGGTGTGGCGTAGTGCCATGCCCTTAACAAGCTCCTTGCCTGGTTGCATTGGTGTTATCATGTCACCTAGTCGGTATGCCTTTGACAGTTAGGGTGGGTAGGTAGGATTTGCTTACCTTCTTACCATAATTCTAGTGCATATTTCATTTGATTTTTTCAAGAGTATCTTAACAAGGTAATGAGTTTTGAGCAAATTTTGAGATGAGAGGAAGGAATAATTTTGTTGAAAAGAATGTTGCTGACTCCATGGCTGGATGGGAAAGGCGCTGATCTATTTCTTCCAGATGGTTTGGGTTATCATGAGCCCCGCAGGGAGGCTATGTCCCCTAGTTGGACCCAATTGTTGTAGCCAAAAGCAGACCCCCCTCCTAAAACCTTATTTTAAATCCTAATTGCTTACATGGTGGTGGTGCCAGTTTGGGGTAAAATGACACATAGATGGATTGGCATTCTAGGAGCTCGAAAGGTGTGTGCATGCATATGTTTACAGGGGTAGTGGAATAGCACAACGTTGAAGGTATCCAAATATGGGTTCAAATGGTGCCACACAGTGTCATGTTAAAAAGGATGTACAAAGCCTTGACTTTCAGTGTTGTTTAAAAGGGTATATAAGGAAAGAATCAAATGGTGCAATGTAGCCACTCGTTGGGAAGCCCTTTGAGTTTTCTATGCTCTATATTTGACATAATTGAATTTGGGGTTCACAGGGTCAAGTTGTGGCGCAAGTATGCCTGAAATTCGAGACATTTTTGACAGTGTATTTGGCCTTTTCTCATGCAAATTTTCAGCAAAAGAGTTCTCTAGAATTGGGTCACCATTCAAGAAGTTGTTTTAGGAGATTACAGATGTGGGTAAGCAGAGGGTGCGACTCAGTTCTCTCAGTTGGATGCAGATCACAGACGTGATGAAAATTCCTGGAAGTTTACTGGCTTATGTGATCATATCTTGAGTTTTAGGCAATGAAACACAGAACTGGCAAATGCACTTCAAAGTTCAGGCATGCTGCATGATGATGCTATGCCTGCATTTTCATGGGTCATGACTGAGTACTACTCACAGAATAAATAAATGAAGATTTTTCCCCGCTGCTTTCCCTTGAGTTTTAGTTGAAGAGTTTTTTGTGTGTACAACTCTTCAAGTTTTCATCTGGTGCAACCAAAAGTCTCACTGGTAGCAATGCATCGCTGAATTTTTAAGTAGTGAAGTAGACCAGAACTCTCAGAATCCATTTATGAAGTTCCTAATATCCCTTCTTTATGCATGTGACCTATTCACAGTTCCAGCTGTTGATTTTTCATAAGCTAGGTTAAGCATGAAGTTCATTTCATTTTAGCATTTCACTTAACCATAAACAATAATGTTGCAGCAACCAAGATCACAAGAAGAAACACCATGCACAAGAACACAAGAAGTATCCTGGGAAACCCTTCTCAACAAGGGAAAAAAACCCAGCCAAATCCTTTGCTATATTCTTCAAGAGAAAGACCTCCACCAAGATAAACCCTAGCACACAAGAGGGTGCTTCAAACCCTAGAACTCTAGCGCCCAAGAGAGGTGCGCACCTTTTGCCAAGTAGATGTACTTGCTGAAATTTCCAAATTCACAAGGAAGATATGATTCTACAATGGAGAATCATCCCTTACTTATATTAGACTTGACCAATCAACAAAGAGGTCTATTGGCTCAATAGGGCTGACCTCTCTAAGTCAAATATATTATTATTATTATTATTATTATTATTATTATTATAATAATAATAATAATTAATATTAATATTAATTATCTTTTACATTTATTATTAACCATATTAAGGTGGGGTCGACCTGTATCCTTTACATAACAATTAGGGTTACAGGTAGGTCTGACTCTTGAACAGTATATAGCAAAGGATCTGATACACCCACTAGTGCTCATCCACTAGGGGCACATCCATAGGGATGTCATAGCTCTGATTCACTTGCATTACACAGAAGAACCAGGTCTTTACACGTTCACCTGTGCTCGTCCACAGGCACGTCCACTCTACAGATCTGCTTTCCCACTGCCACCGACAAGAGAATCATCTGGAGGCTTCTCGTCAACTCTCCTGTTCAGAGGAGGCTAATACATCATCTTCATTTCTGTTCTCACGACGATGCACCCAACACTTTGGGATTTCACACGTTCACCTTGTGCTTGGCCACAGGCACGTCCTAACTCAATAGATCACTTTTCCACTGGATAATCATCTGGAGTTCTTCTCAACTCTCTTCATGGAGGAGGTCATCTCTATGTTCCTAGCTCTATCCCAGGCAGGAACCACAAACCCTTCTTAGGGGATTTCTCTCAGGTTTGTAAGCTGTGAGAAAGGCTTCACATAGCTGCAATGATCCACACCTCACAGGTTTGTAAGCTGGAGAATGTCTCACATAACTGCATTCATCAACACTCCCTCTCAGCTAGGGAGGCATTCTTTATCATGCCAAGTGTCATACAGATGTATTTTGAATTTTGTCTTGGCTGGAGTCATCGACACTCCCTCTCAACCAGGGAGCCATTCTTCATGAAGTTAATTTGGTGAAGATATCTGCCATCTGCTCATGTGTAGGAAGGTACTGCATGTGTATGATTTTCCTTTGCATCATATCTCTGAAATAAAGCCATTTCTTCTCATCTTATTTCGATCCATCAGGAAACACTGGGTTCTCACGGCTCATAGGATCCATCTCATGGTCAAGTAAATCTGTCAGAAGCTTGTGAAACCACATTGCTTCGTATACTCGAAGCTTATATACTCTGCCTCTGTAGTACTCAAGGCCATAGAGTTTTGTTTCTTGCTGTATCAGGAACCATGGCAAACTTCACGGTAGCATATCAACTGGATGTGTTCTTCCGGTCCACTATACTTTCTGCTCAATTTGAATCGGCATATCCTGCAAACTCAAGTTCACACTGGAGGCATATCCGACTGTGCTTCGTATATATCTCAATACATGTTTTGTTGTTGTCTAGTGAGTCTGCCTTAGTTGACTCATGAAATGGCTAGGCAAATTCACTACATGGCATGAATCAAGTCTGGTGTTTAACCAGATACATCAGTGATCCAATCAGCTCTGAATTAGTCTCGTCTGAATCATCATCAATCTTCTTCTTTAAATCCATCACGGTGGATTTTGCATTTTGTCATACTGAACTTCTTTAATATTTTCACTGTGTATTTTCCTTGATTCGAGAAAATCTCATTGGTCCTTTGTCATACTTCTTGTCCCAAGAAGTAGTGCATCATACTGAGATTCATCATCTCAAATTTTGAAGTCAAGGATTACTTGTATCCAACAACAACGCTTTCTGAATAAGTCATCAGGATCAGGTTCTTGTCACCAACACTGTATAGTTTTGGATCAACAGTACTCTTGCTGAAATCCAAACTCATCAAGAATCTATCTATCTGATATAGTTTCCAACTCAAGGATGGTAGTACGGATGGAAGTGTATCGGTTCACTGGGTCAAGTGTCTCATCATAGACAACTCCCTCTGTTTATGAGAAACCTTTGGCTATAGATCTTGTTTTGTATTTCTCAACACTTCCATCAACTGCATGCTTGGTCTTATGGATCCACTTGAAGGCTAACACAAACTTCCCTTTTTGGTCCCTGAATAATATCTTATGCTTCATTCTTTAAGATATACTGGTATTCTTCTGTTATGGCATCTTGCCATACCGGTTCTCTTGTTGCTTCTCTAAGACAAGGAGTCTCAGCATCAATGAAGTGGCTCATGACTGAAGGATAGCTCAAAAATCTCTTTTGCTTTCTCGGAATGTGCCTTGAGAGGCTTGTATGTTTCTCTGCCTCTTGCAGAGTGAGTCTAGGTAGGCATTTTATGCCCTACTGCAATATCTCTGAACATATCAACTGGAGAACCTAGATAACCTGAAGTAATGTTTGTCTCCCTTTGAATTGCCGAAGGGGGAGAAGGTGTTGTCTCACTATCAATCTCCATCTGAGATTTTCAGGATCTTTGAAAAAACTGTCTGTTCTTCAAGAACGACGTCTTTGCTTGTCTCAATCTGTCTCTGACTAGGGATGTCTTTGAAGATTCATTGTATCCTTTCTTCCTAAAGGATCTAGCTTGGACTTCTTCTCTTTGGGTACATGAAAATACATTGGGCATCCAAATAACCTGAAGTGTTCAATCTCAGGCTTCATTCTGGTGAAGACTTCTTCGGGAGTTATGTTTTTCAAAGTTTGGTGAAGACTCTTGTTCTGCACATATACTGTGTCATGCATGCTTCTTCCCATGGAATCCTAGAAGGATTTTGATCATGCTTTGTAGCATTGGTTGTCTCAATGATGGTTCTATTCTTCGTCTTTCTCAAATGGTTTTGGTTCCTTCTGAGTCAAGTGACTCCCTCTGAAGGATAAGCATCTTCTTTTCTTGTTTAACCTATCTGAAACAAGAAAACAAAAAAGGACCAACACAAGAATACCTCCTAAAGGAGAATAATGAGTACATCTCTAGAATCAAAACTAGTGTTGCAAACATCGACATCGGCAAAATATCGCCGAGGGTCTAAAAACGATAATATTGGCAACATCGGGGAAAATATCGAAAAATATCAGAAAATGTCGTAAGAATGAAAAACAAAGTTGTAAGAATGAAAATATCGGAAAATATCGCCGACCCTGATTTTGAAGATAATATCGCCAACATCGAGATATTATCGAGATGTTGGTAACATGATCAAAACAATTTAAGGAATATAGTCACAGCTACAACACCTACTTGTAATGTAGCAAACTTTTAGAAATATAGGTTAGAGGAATGACAATTACAACAATCAAACCTGGAGTCTTTACTTTGAATGTGTTGTTTCTCTGAATGCACAGAGATCCCTCTGGATCCATGACTTCAGTAAAGGTTCCTTCCTCCTGCAATTTCACTCATGCCAATGATACAAATAATATATACAAGTGCATACCTAGGGATGCTAATATGATTTCTTCAATGGTTCTTTGGCTAATCTCTATCCTCTGAGATCTTTATGAAGAAGATAGTCACGATGTCATCTTTTGTTATTTTGAAACTGGCCCTTCAAAGTGAGGGCTTGAGTAGGTGTTTGGCTTCCTTGTACTGACGTCATGTTCCTTCCATTCATTGATAGCTTTCTCTGGTAAACCCTTCCACAATAAGTCTTCCTCTGGAGTTTTGTCTTTCAAGAACTTTGAAGTTGCTTGATCCATCAAGCTTATCTTCCATCATAGTTTTTGTTCATCATAATTTTAGATTCTTCACAACCCTTTGTCAACTAGGCTAGAAAACCTAATGACTAGGCTAGGCTAGCACTTTTAGGTTTTATTGGACTTATGACTACCAACAATAAGCCTTTGAGAGATAGTAGAACACTGGTGAGCTGAAGAGCTCCTTTAATGGGTTTGCAAAAACCCTAATTCTGAAATTTCTGCAAAAATTGGCGAAACCCTAGGGCCAAAAATTCAAAATGCTCAAAATGTCACTTTGAGAGTCTCTGGAGATGTGCGCTGGAAGAGGCCTTACTCTTCTATGCCAAAAGTAGCCCCAACGTCCAAGTATTAAGGGCTGAATCACCACTGAGAAGGAGGTCGTACAGATTTTCTGGAAACCCTAGGAGGGTCGTACGGTTCTGCAGAAGAGGAGAGATGGATGATAAAAGTTTGTAGCTTGTGCAATGGGTTCTTCAAGACCTATGCTCTGATACCATGTTGATTTTTCATAAGCTAGGTTAAACTTGAAGTTCATTTCATTTTAGCATTTCACTTAACCATAAATAATAATGTTGCAGCAACCAAGATCACAAGAAGAAACACCATGCACAAGAACACAAGAAGTATCCTGGGAAACCCTTCTCAACAAGGGAAGAAAACCCAGCCAAATCCTTTGCTATATTCTTCAAGAGAAAGACCTCCACCAAGATAAACCCTAGCACACAAGAGGGTGCTTCAAACCCTAGAACTCTAGCGCCCAAGAGAGGTGCCCACCTTTTGCCAAGTAGATGTACTTGCTGAAATTTCCAAACTCACAAGGAAGATATGATTCTACAATGGAGAATCATCCCTTACTTATATTAGACTTGACCAATCAACAAAGGCGTCTATTGGCTCAACAGGGCCGACCTCTCTAAGTCAAATATATCATTATTATTATTATTATAATTATTATAATTAATATTAATATTAATATTAATTATCTTTTACATTTATTATTAACCATATTAAGGTGGGGCCTGTTATCGCACAGTTTGTAGTTAAGGCTAAAGACGGATGGAAGGTCAAATTGACGAAACTGAGACTATCCCACCACTGTCACTTTAATGGGATAGCTCTTTCTGTTTAGCAAGGTAAGGCCCAGGCGAGACGTCCCTGGTGACCTGGCGTTTTGAGAAAGCATAGGCTTAAAAGGCTAACTGGTAATTTCCCCCTCACAAGTCACCACCGATCAGAAAGTCCGACTTAATAGCCAATAAAGATAAAAGTAACCAGAAGTGTACCTGCTCGAGACAAAACAACAAAGAAACTATGCATATGCAAGATCACTTGCTTGGTTAGCACTTCATATAATTATGGACTTCTGATATAAAGCAATTGACAACGATATAGATGAAGTAAATCAATGATGTAAACTAGCAATGATTATGATATATCATTTCACCATAAAGGCTAGAGGCACTTCACAATTATCAATGGCAATCAATGTAAAAATATTAATCCTTGAAGCAACGCTTTAGCCAATCATTCAATTGCTTTAAGACAAATAAATGCTGCAATGTATAAGTATAACACTAGTGGATTATACCAGCAATAGAGTTAGTAATTGTCAGTCTAAAAGCTAGGGTTAGTAAGAGTTAAAGGTTGTTTCAAAGTTTAGATGTGTGTGTGATCAAGGTGCTCAACACAGTAAGTCTTAGATTAGTGCGTTACTAGGGCAAATGGAGTCAAAGATAGCTGCAAATGTTGAAGGGCTAAATGATAATGATAAAACTAAAGACAAGAGGGTTGGATGTTGAGGTGTTGCTAAAGCAAGGCCTGAACAATGAAACCCTAGGGGAGAAAGGCTCACTAAGGTGTAGAAACCCTAGGCCTCAGTGCTTTCTCCTCCTTCTTTAGCTCAATGGCAAGATAAAAAATCGGCTAGCTTGAGTAATACATGAAATGGCTAAGAACAAGAGGGTTTAATGATGAAGTGTTGCTATAGCAAGGCTTCATCAACAAAACCCTAGGGAAAACGGCTCACTAAGGTGTAGAAACCCTAGGCCTTAGTGCGTTTTCTCCTTCCTTAGCTCAAATACAAGATGGAAAATGGCTAAGCTAGAAGAATATGGATAGAGTGTTGCTATGGCAAGGCTCTATCTTACTTCAACAAATCAAATAGCTCTTAATCTTAGTAGGGACATGAGACAGGGACCTTAGCATGTGCTTGTCACCTAGGGTTTGATTCAGCAAATTATAACAACAAATGCAAGTAAACAATACTATAACCATTCAATTAAGAAGTGTTGCATAAATTCACTTACATAAACCAAGAAACCATGTAGCAAAACCCTAGTTGTAAACCTTCCACCAAGAGAAATGCCAAAAAATGCCAAGAAAAGTCTTCCTTCAACAAGTGTGGCTCAAAATTTCAGCCAAAACCCTAGTATAGGGCGTAAATTTCAGACCTCACTAATGTGAGTCAAAGATGATGGAAAAATGAGAGTGAAAACCCTCAATATATACCATACCAATGACCTTAATTAAATTTTAGGTCATCAAAAGGCCGACAAGGCCAAAATACACAATAATACTATTTTACATTAAATTGTCATAAATTAAACCCTAATCAAGCAAAAGTAAGACGTCATGCCCCTTCTAGGGTGACGTTGACCCTTTCTAGGGCAAATGTAGCCTCCTGGAGCAAAACGTTGGCCCTCCTCGGGCTTCTCCAACTTGCCACACGTGCCAAACTGCCATGACTGTCTCCCAAAACGTCCATAAAGCTGGATGACGTCATGAGCCTCCTGGGTGACGTCCTGGGCCTTCCAATGCCAACGTTCCAATGAAGAGGGCACAACCCCTCTAGGTAAGGCTCTGCCAGGGTGCCTCTGTGGAACGTCCTCCTCTTCTCCGGTGCAAACCCCTCTGTCCTGTCTCTGCCCCCTGCTGGGGTCTCAACATCCATCTGGTGGGCTCTTCAGCCCCATGGAGGTCTGAACTAATCATCTCCCCATGTGTACCTGTCCAATGTGGTACCTATCCATCGGGTATGATCCTGCACATCAATAGATTCACCCTCCATGGACTCATAAGTCACAGGGATCATAGCAATGTCAATCACATCTAATCATCAATATTATTAAACATGTGCATAAAACCCCTTTTACCCCAGTCAAGTGCTCAAAGACATTATACAAATCTACAATACAAGTTTGGAGGAGGTGACAGGGTGTCCTATTGGGCTAGTGTCCACTGGAAAAGGGATGTTTCTGGAAGAGATTAAATCCAAGTCATGTAAATGGGTGAGGTGGATAAGGGATGTCTTGACAAGGGGTGTAGTGAAAGCAGGGAAATGCAGGGCTTACCTGTGAGTGCCTTTGTAGAAGGCGAGCTGCACCTGTTCTGGATGCAAATGTTTCCAAGCCCATTCATGCCTTTTATTCTTTATTCTTTATTTCTTTTTCTTCAAGAAGCTAATCAGGGGACACTGTCCTGGCGCGGTGACCAGTGGTGGCAGTGTTACCCACAAGTACTTTCACAGAAATGAGAAGGCTGGCTCGTGATGAGACCCCCTTTCTCTTGGCCATGCAACCAAGAGCCACTACCCTGGCGTGGTAACCAACTGCTAGTAGTGTCATACTACTAGGTACCCATGGACCTAATAGGCTGGCTCGTGATGAGACCCCCTATCCTCTAACTAGGTCTTGTTTTATTATTTTTATGGGTCCCTCTTGTTTCTTGCTGAGAAGCTCTTTATTGCTTTCTCGAGGATCCCTAGGCGAAGCATCTCGAGGTTTTATTTTTAGGCTTTTATCTTTTTCCAACTTGCTTTTACCTTCTGGGCCTTTAGCCCCTTCTTCCCACAAGGCAAGGTGCAACCCTTAAATGATTGGCCAACCCAATGCCCAGACCGATGTAATGGGATGGATGAGCTGGAATTAAGATGGAAAGTGGTAAGTATGACGGGAGCAGACGATGACTTTTCAGAAATCCCCCCAGTGGCAACTCAAAACCTATGGGCATAAGCTTGCTAGGGCATCCTGTCATTCCTCCCAGACATGGTCAAGTGGATAAGTATAAGATCCAAGCACCCGTTAGAAACAAAAGGAATTATATGCACATATTCAAGGTTTTGAGGATCAGAGTGACACATACCATGATACCTGGACTCGTTACCTCATGGAGCAAGAACCATCTCTGATACAGGACCAAGCCGAAGGTGATGGATGTTGCTGCTGCTGACAAAGTGGAGGCGCTGAAAGGGAGAAAAGATGGGCCCTCTAAGACCATGCTCAATTCGATCTGGCTCTCGGTACTCCATGTGTATGACCCGTGGGCCTCGAGACATGATCTCCTAGTTATCCCTAAAAGTGGGGGATAACAGGGCCGACCTGTACCCTTTACATAACAATTAGGGTTACAGGTAGGTCTGACTCTTGAACAGTATATAGCAAAGGATCTGATACACCCACTAGTGCTCATCCACTAGGGGCACATCCATAGGGATGTCATAGCTCTGATTCACTTGCATTACACAAAAGAACCAAGTCTTCACACGTTCACCTGTGCTCGTCCACAGGCACGTCCACTCTACAGATCTGCTTTCCCACTGCCACCGACAGGAGAATCATCTGGAGTCTTCTTGTCAACTCTGCTGTTCAGAGGAGGCTAATACATCATCTTCATTTCTGTTCTCATGACGATGCACCCAACACTTTGGGATTTCACACGTTCACCTTGTGCTTAGCCACATGCACGTCCTAACTCAACAGATCGCTTTTCCACTGGATAATCATCTGGAGTTCTTCTCAACTCTCTTCATGGAGGAGGCCATCTCTACGTTCCTAGCTCTGTCCCAGGCAGGAACCACAAACCCTTCTTAGGGGCTTTCTCTCAGGTTTGTAAGCTGAGAGAAAGGCTTCACATCGCTGCAATGATCCACACCTCACAGGTTTGTAAGCTGGAGAATGTCTCACATAGCTGCATTCATCAACACCAGCATGATAGGGTTTCATTTGGCAACAAGTATGTTTGAGAGGCAAATATGGTGGGGCCAAAGTGGGGGGAGCCACATGGCTCCTCGCTGGACACCCATTTTCGATGTTATGGATCCAAAAATTGATCTAGATCAAGCAGAGAACTGACAAAAGGAAAATTAAGCCCAGAACTTGGCATGTAGGGCATTGTAACATAGGCTTCTTCACCAGTTCTATGAGTCACTCTTCTCATGGGCTTGCAACTTCCATTGTGTTACATCTTCTTTTTCTTCGCAGACATTGAAGATATTTAGTGGCTATGCCCTTTTATTCTGAGTTACCACATTCAAAATAATGAAAGCATTTTGTGGCTCTGCCCCTTCGCCCATTTATATTTGTATATGCAAAAAAATTGTAATTTGTAGATTATTGTTGTTTATTGTATTTATGACTTTGATTGGTTCACCCTGGAATCGATAAAATGAAGTATACCGTCACCTTGAACTTCATGAATGGTTATTTCATCTAACTAATTTGTTTACACTGCTGGAATGTTTCTCAAAGCTAAAATCCGGTCTATCGTAAATCTTTAACTGAATGGGTTTACTATCATCTCAGATTGTTTGAAGATCATTTCTCCTTTTTTAATATCTTCCACTTCTTCCATTAAATCAGTGTTTATGTCTCATGGTGTTGGAGAAAGACATCCACTGGATAAGGAATATGTATACTTGGTTATAGATCTGACTTAAATTTGCTCTCTTTTCCAATATTTGCATTTCTAAAGTCAGTAAAAGTGACTCTATAAGCCAATGGTTTTACTCTAGCCCTATTTTTCTTCAAATCTGGCAAATAGTTCAAGTTAAAATGTGAAAGTAATAGAGGCATCGCTATGGCAATAGTGGGCAGGGCCTTTTGAAGTCAAATAAGGGTTAATCCCTTTTGGTCAAAGAGCCATCTTGGGGCCTAAAGTGGATTGTGGATGCCCTGACATTGTTTCTCATGAAGGGAACATCTCGCAGAATGACATCTAAAGTGGTGCCATATTCTGAGATCCTTCTCCCTGGTAAAACAACAAAGATAGTAGCTCATTATTTTAGGTGAAGAAGGATGAACAACTACCAAAAGTGCATCCTCAGAATCCACAAAATGCTGTGCTTAAATCGAGGGTGTAGAATATTCACCTTGACGGCTTCACTAATTTCAATGTTGGAGACTTGAAGGACAGAGACCAAATCTAAATAGAATCGTCTTTTGTATTTAATATGCGCAAATCTAGAAAAGTTTGAGAAAGCTAGAGGGGGGCCTGCAGAAGAGCATTTTCCAGGTAACCTAAATTTTGCTTCTTATCCCTTTTCTGACATTCATGTGCATCTAAAAGAATATTTCCTTTTCCTTCCCCATCCGAAGGAAGACATGTTGAGTGTCATGTTTCTATTCTCTGATAGAACTCTCTAGTTTCTCTCGTGTTTTCTGGTTGGGTAGGCTATCCCCAACATTTACAACTGGAAACCTTGTGGAAGGGGAATTCCATATACCTAATCAAACCATTGCTAATGTCTCAAATCACCAAATGGCTGAAAGGGCTAATCCTTGGGTGAAAACTAGATACAAATCCCTTAGGCTTCCATCAGTTCTCCATTGTATGCCTATCAATTATTTCAAGATCCTCCCTAAGTTTAATGGGGATAATGGGATCACTGCAGAAGAACATATGCAGCCTTAAGGACTGCATAGTTAACCTATTGAATATGATGATGTTTTATACCAGGATGTTCTAACTTTGGTCATTCCTTGTAGGGAGATGTTAGAAGATGGTTTAGAGACTTGGTTACTTGATAGGATCATGGATGGAGTTATCTCAGGTTTTCATAAATTGACGGGGAAAGAAGAAAAACCACCACTATTACCTAATAGAGTTTAGCTCGAGAAAAAATAATTGCGAGACTATATCAGAGCTTATGTAGCAGCACATCAACCTGATTTTGCCCTTTCTCTTACGGAAGGTGATCTCTTTCCCTCGACCAAATGATTGATGATGCTATAGATTTGGAAATTAACATCACGGCCTTTTGGAAGTGGTCCAAACCTAGAGCAGTGTATGAACTTGAAGTAAAGAAGAATTTAACACAAAGAAGAAATCTCTACTCGTACCTCATCTTCAAGTTCTCAAGATTTAATGATGAATGAGATGAAGGGTCAAATCCTTTTTCTCATGGAAGAAGTTCAAGGAATGATGAATCAATACATTGCTTTAACCCTTCTGTTTTTATTGGGATGATGCTGTTCTCGAGGAAGATGAAGTTGTTGGCCTTGAATATCAAGGCCTTTAACTTTCAAGTCTCAACATTTCAGCAGCCTTCTCTCATAATCAACACCTTCAAGAAGACTTTGTGTAGTAACAAGATTGAGTTTCTGCCCTTCGTTCTTCCCTAGAATTTGAAGAATTTAAGCTAGGGAAGATGATTATGAAAAATGAAGGGTCAGATGTCGTCCCTTGTGGAAGAAATGCAAGAATTTAGGGAAAGTTAGACTGCTGCAACAACCTATGGTGGTCATGAAGATGCTGACATTTTTGTAGATGATGGAGAAGACTATGAGATTGCTTCCTTTCCTAAAGATGGAGATGATTTTCCTTATGATGTTGATGTTGATTTAGCTATTGCCAATGCTGTGGAACCTATATATTTTGGTGATTTTCATTATGGAAAGTTCGATGTCCAGGGAGAACCCAAAAAAATGCAGTGCTTTCTTTTGCAGCTGAAGATATAGTACGTGAGCCTGATTTTTTCTTGAGCAAGACCTCTTCTTTTTGTCTACCTCAGATGGAACAACCATCGGAAGAATTTGTCGAATGTATGAAAGTAGAGGTCATGAAAGTTCCTTTCCTCCCTTTTAATATTTATCCAAATGGTTGAGGGAAAGAAAATGAAGAGATGGTTGTTGAGTTTCAATGTTTCAAGGATGAATGTAAGAAAGAAAGTTCTGAACGTGGGAAGGTAATTATAGGCTAGTGGTTTTCAATGGATCTTTTTATTTTTCCTATTGTTTGAATGGTTGGGTGAAAGAAAGAAAAAAAAGGGCTCTCTTCAAACCAAAAGGGGACTGTAAGGAAGTTACACTTAATTTTATTGTGAAGGAGCATCAAGATTTACAATCCACATTTCTAGATCTTGTTAGCATTGAGCTAATGGTTGACATACCTTCTTATGACATGGTTGAAGACCAATCTTAAGGTCTTTTGAAAGATGAAGAGCAAGATGTTGGATCCTCACTTTGAAATATTTTTCAATCATGATTCAGTGTATGATGAAGAGACTTTGAAGTTTCAAAAGTTTCACTGATGAGAATGCTTGCTGAGGATCAAATCTTAACTGTAATAGCGCAGAGAAAGTTTCAGAATCTGCATTTTAAAATTTTTTCAGTGACAACCTTGTACATGATTCTAATGATGATGGCTATGCATCTTCTCATTCAAATGAGGTAGATTGTTTCAAGGACAGTGTAGAAATTGTCACTTATCTTCTTCCTGAGTTTGTTGCAAACTCTGAAATGGAGAGCGTTTGCATAGACCCAAGCCTACTTCTCGTTTATCGGCTTTGTTATCGCACAATCCATAGCTTGGGAAAAGCCCAACCCAATCCATGGAAGTGTGACAACTACAGGAGTACCTACCCACTGTCACCTTAGATAGACACTCCCCTCGCTTTAGTGACGATGAAATCACCACAAGGGGGGAATCCTGGTGACCCTAGGGGGATTGAGATGGAAAGTGAGATTATGATCAATGAACACCCTATAGGTCAAGATTGGAGAAGGAATAAGGGTTGAGAAATGATAGATATACAAGCCTTAAATCAATGGGGATCAAGCAAGAAGCCTTGCTGTCCCAAATTGCAGCAGTATGGAAATATATATATCAGCAACAAATGACAACAATAGCTGCAAATCTAACCATCAAAAATCAAGTACAAGATGCTGGAAATAAAGCTAGTAATGACTAGTTGAACTTCCAATGATTTAGCCAAGATTTTGATGATATTTATGGCTGTTTATTAAGTGTTATCAACAAGTTATTATGACAACCAAGTGGCTGTAGCAAACAATTGCTACAACAGCAAGATCTAACCACAAAAATCAACAAGTAAACCTCCCAACAAGTAGAACAATAACCAAGGTTTACAAGTGAATTTCAGCAGTAGATTAGAGAGCAATGAGTGAGGAAAATATAATTTTGCAGCAGCCCTAAGGCTGCAGCATTAATTTGTAACAGCAAAAAAATCAACGCCCTTAGGGCACAATCAAGCTTATGGTATGAAGAATATATTCCAACTTGAACAATTGCAATATCTCCAATTTCCATGTATACCAATGCAATGATTTTATATCTCCAATGCAAAAGACTAGTGTCTTGCCAATTGGGTTATGGAGTCTCTTGTGTAAGAGTTAGAGTTTGTTACTTCTCTAGGGGTGTAAGCCTTTTTACTCCCTAGAGAAAACAAAACCTAGCAAGGTAAATCTAGGAGGGTGTAAACCTCTTTACTCCTCCTAGCAACTTTTGCAAAGTAGCTTATTCAAAACAATAATGATAGATCTTAGTGGAGGGTGTATGCCTTTATACTCCTCCAAGGGTTTAGACAAATCTAGTTTGAAACAAGAAGAGAAAGACACGATTAATGCAGAAATTTCTTACCAATTCCAAGAAAAGGCATGAAGAAACCCTCTTTTACCAAGAATATTCCACCACAATAGCAAGAACAAGACATCCAAGAGATAACGCGTTAGCTTCCTTCACCAAAAGACAAGTACTAGCATCCACAAGAGAGATTTAAGAGAGAGATAGAGCAAAATGCCGAAGTAGGGCGAAAATTTCAACCATACAATATGTAATTCTCAAGTGAGTTATATCTAAAATAACAATGGGGTGACCTCTTTTTATAGGAGGTTACCTAAAACCCATTTTTCCACAATTCAAAATGTCAACAACAAATTAGGGAGGCCGACCTCCTCCTTTTGCCTTTACAACTTTAAAATTCAAATTTACAAAAAGAAAATCCCTTTTTAGGGGTGATGTCATACCCTAAAGGGTGACGTTGGGCCACTAGGAGAGACATTTTGGCCTAGGGTGAAAATCTTTGGACCTCCAAAGGCCATATATCGTGCCAATAAGTGTCATATGCATGCTAAGTGTCTCTCTCTCTCCATCAATCCAAGCCACATCACCATCAAAACACCTTGCACCTTCAAACCTTAACCTTTCAAGTGATGATGTCATGCCCCAAAAGAGAAGAGTATGGCCTCCAAAGGCAAACGTTGGGGATGGGAAGGTTAGCGAGTCACCTCCAATGGATAATCAAATGCCTCCAAAGGCAACGTCCCTCATCCAACCTGTTCCAAGGAGAGGTAGAGCATCATCCAACCTGTGGGCTTCATGCCCCAAATGAAGGTCCAAGGAACCTTGTGTCTCCATGTTCAAACTTTCACCTGTCAAGGACCTGCAAAGAAAAACAAGTACGTCCTCCAAGGGTCCACAAGTCACAATATCATGCTAAGTAACCAATATCTAATAAAAGAACCACCCGAACATGTGCATCAAATCCCCTCTTTTCAAAATAAACAAATGCTCAAAGACCTTATACAATTTGCCAAATTTGGATATGGGAGAGGTGTCATAATGCCCTATTGGGTGAACCGATTCCTCAAGTAGGGGATGTTCCCAAGGAGGAACCTTTCTAAGTCATGTAGTGAACGTGACGTGGATGGGGTTAGACTTCTAGTTATGGAGTTTCATGACATACAAGGGCTCATATTGTCTCATTTATGGGCGCCTTTGTTGAGGGTTAGCCACATCCTTTTCCTCTTTGTTTTTAAAGCATATTTTTCCAAGCCCTTTATTAGCCATTTATTTTGCATGTGTCACCAAGTTGAAGAAAATAAGGGGCACTAAAAAGAAAATGCATAGCCCACATATGCTCCACCTTGGTTCACATGCCTTTCCAAGTTGAAGACAATAAGGGACACTAAAAAGGAAATTCATAGCCCACAAACACTCTACCTTGGAAAGTGTTATTAATTAATTAGTTATTTATTTTATGGGTCCCTTACTTTTAGTTATTTATTGCAGGATGTTTTTGCTAGGGCACCTCCGAGCCTAGTGGCCCCTTCTTCTCATGAAATGAGGTACATGCCCTTCTTGGGTCAATAAGATCGAAAACCTAAAAGATGGGGAAACAGAGGGGAAGAAGTGATGGAAGGTGGCAAGTATGAGCGGCAATGTTACGATGACCCTTCATGGAGACCCCCGGTACAACCCTTTCCCTAAGGGTGGCCACTTACTAGGAAATAATGACACTCACCAAGGTGAAAGAGGGCCAAAAGCATAATTTCCAAGCAAATGTTTTCAAAATCAAGAAAGGATCCTTAGCAACATGTTCAAATGCTCCAAATATTAAAATGACACTTACAACGATACCAGACTTGTTACCTTATGAAGCAAGACTTGTTGTCCTCTATGGGCCACGCTGGGTGTGGTGGGTGTCGCTACCATCGATCAAATGGTGATGTGTGGTATGATAGGGGCCCCTACCTACTCATCTACCTCTTGGTACTCCATGTCTGCAAACTGAGGGCCTCGAGACATCATCTCCTTAGTTATCCCTAGAAATGGGGGATAACGGGCTTCATGAGGCACTGAGTCAAGAAGATTTTCATTCCAAGGATGAGGCACTAGTGAAAGCCTCCCCCACTTTGGCACAAGAACATACCTATGATGCATCCATGAAGAGGAATGGAAAACCATTTGCATTCAAGAACAACAAAGTCATCAATGGGAAAGTGTAATATCTACGCCTTTTACATATGTCTTTCTCACACCCGTCTCCCATGAATTCATTGAGTTTGGAGTCAGTTTTAGTCAAGGCCTCAATTCTTCTTGGAACTTTTGGGGTAATACCTATAGATGATAGGTGTTGGTGCCCACCCCATTCCATAACATAATCTCCTCTGGTTGCATTGGCATTGTCATGTCACGTAGTCAATATGCCTTTGACGGTTAGGTTAGGTTGGTAGGATTTTCTTGCTTTCTTAACATAGTTCCAACTCATATTTCCTTGTTTTTCAGAGTTTTGTAATAAGGGCACAAGATGAGAGGAAGGATGAGGATTTTTGTTGAAAAGAATGTTGTTGACTCCATGCCCCATCGATAAGGCACTGATCTACTTCTTTTAACTAGTCTGGGATTCTCATGAGCCTCATATTGAAGATATGTCCCCTAGTTGGAGCCAAACATTTTAGTGAAAAATGATCCGACTTCCAAAAGTTGATTTTAAATCTTAATTACTTGCGTGGATGGTGGGGCCTGCTTGGTGTAAAATGGAAGATATAGGAAGAATGGCATTGAACCAGGAGGTCTTGCATATATTTACAGGGGCCGTGGAGCAACACAGAGTTGATAGAATCTGAATTTGGTTTCAAATGATGCCAAACACTTCATGTTAAAAAGGTTGTGTAAATCCTTGACTCTTAGTTACATTTAAAAAGGTGTATCGAGATAGAGTCAAAGTGTTTTGTGTAGCCACTCGTTGGTAAGCCATCTGAGTCTTGTATATATGTTTCTGCGGAATTGAATTCATGGTTTATAGGCTCAAGTTGTGGCACAATTACGACAGAAACCCTAGAAGATTATTTTATTGGTGTAATTGGTCTCCTCATGCAATCCTCAGCAATTGATTTATCTTGAAATGGTCTGTTATTCAAGAAGTTAATTTAGGAGTTTGTAGATGTGGGAAAGGAGAGGGCATGAATTAGTTCTCGGTCCGATGCAGAGCACAGAGGCGAGAAAAATTCGTAAAAGTTTGTTGGGTCACGTGCTGATATCTTGAGTTTCAAGAATGAAATATAGAGCTGGTAGAGGAACTCTGAAGTTTGGGCATGGTGACGATTTTCCTGCATTTTCACAAGTCAAAACTGAGTTCAACTTGCAGAATAAGCAGATCAAGCTTTTATCTTTCCGCTTTCCCTTGAGTGTTTGTTGGAAAGTTCTCTACATGTGCTCAATTGTTCAAGTTTTATCCGGGGAAATATAAAGTTTCACTGGTGGTAGTCCATGGCTGAATTTTCGAACCCCAAGGCGAACCAGTGCTCTCAGTTCCCAGTTCGTTCTAATCTAATCTTATCAGTAATTCTTCTCTACACAATAGGACAGTTCTTCTTGGTTCCAAAATCACAAGGTTCCATCGGGCATCACATATGTTTGGGAGGCAAATATGGTGGAGCCACGCGGCTCCCATTTCCAGCAACAACGTTTCATTGAGGGATACCCTGGGCCTTCGACCTCTCGACGAACGAAACACTATTCACAACTAGTAAGAAAGAAAGAAAGTATTTTTAACGTCCACGAGGCTAAAAATAGCCTATGGGACAGATTGTTTTTCCATCTGACTTTTGTATTTGGCCCTTTTCCTGTGAAGTTTTACAATATCGCTCCCAGCTTCTCAACACACTCTTTGCTGAATAGATTATCCCAAGAATTAGCTGCCAGAATACCTGCATAATTTTCCCTGCTGTCTTTGAGGGCTTCACATTCTAAAATGAAATGTTTTTCTGTTTCCACTTTTTCGGACGAGCATAGAATACATACTCTTTCTTCCCACCTTTCTTTTGGCCTTTTCTAGCGCCCTGTTTCACAACGGAGTTGATGAGAATTAGTCCTTAATTGAGCAATAAGAATTTTAGATCTCCAAG
>JZKD02S1672913.1:231661-245357 GCA_000966675.3 Picea glauca
CCATCTGCCCTCTTCCATTTGCTCAATTTTTTTCAAATACCTTATGACTCGCACCATAGCAATTGCTTCAATAGGGGCAGCCCATGTTTCACTTAACAAGATAGCATAAGGAACTGCACTTTTAATTTTGAATTTGTTTGTAATCAACCGCTTCTGAATTTTCTCAACCAGATTACTAGTTTTCTAGTAAAAATTCATAATAGAAGATTCCACATTGCAGTTCTTCTTGGTTCCAAAATCACAGGGTTCCATCGGGCATCACATATGTTTGGGAGGCAAATATGGTGCAGCCACGCGGCTCCCATTTCCAGCAAATCACATATGTTTGGGAGGCAAATATGGTGAAGCCACGCGTCTTCCATTTCCAGCAACACCATTTCATTGAGGGATACCCTGGGCCTTTGACCTCTCGACGAACGAAACATTATTCACAACTAATAACATCAACCAGATTACTAGTTTTCTAGTAAAAATTCATAATAGAAGATCCCATATTGAAAAGATGAATTAAGAAAATAATATTCATAACTAATAAGATCAATCAGATTATTAGGCTTTTTAGTCAAAATTCACAACAGAAGATCCCACATTTTTAATCTAAATTCACAACAGAAGATCCTACATTGAAAAGATGAATTAAAACTATTTTTTTTTCCCTTAGACTCTTCAACCCATTGAAGATCATTTCAGTCAATCAATCAACTATGCCGATCCAAAGAAAAATGCATAAAAGACTTAAGCCAAAGTTTATTTAGTGGAATGGTGGATCCCCTCACTTAAACAAGTACAGGATGCACATTCATAACACTATTTGAAACACACTTTATTAAAAATTACTATGCTTTCTTAAAAAAGGAAAAGAGTGGTCATGGATTCGAAACTCAGCGGCTCCAAAAGCTACACCAATGCAGATCAAAAGAAGTAGCCCCAAAATTGATTCAGCTTGGTTCACGTGGCGAGACAGTATTTTAGACAGTGAGAGAAGGAGCGGTTTGATTTTAGGGAATCTGGCACGTAGTGATGGGTGAGAAACTCAGAGGAGGATTGGTACTCACAAAGGCATAAAACAAAATTGTTGTCTCAGGGTTATGGATCTGAAAATTGTTTCATATCAAGGAGAGGACAAACATAAAGAAAATTGGGTTCAGAACTTGGCATGTAAGGCACTATAATAGATGATTCACCGCCAAGTCAATGGGTTAGTGTTCTCAGGTGTTTGTAACGCTTCTATTATTCTCCTTCTTAGTGTTCTCAGGTGTGTAACGCTTCTATTTTGCTCCTCCTTATTCTTCTCAAATCTATGAATCTAATTGCCATGAATCTTGTAATGTAATTTGCTTGACATATTGAAGATATTTGGTGGCTCTGCTCCATATTGATGTATTCTGAGTTATTTGAAGTAAAATAATGAAATCATTTTGTGCTTCTATCCCTTTTCTCATTTATATTTGTCAGATTATATTCAGATTTTGATTAGTTCACCTTGGAATCAATAAAATGAAGTATTCTGTCAATTTGAGCTTTATGCATGGTTATTTCATTTCATCTCATTGATTTTGACCACTGGAATGTTCTTCAAAGGGCCCATCACGTTTTTCCCTTCTCATATTTGTGGGTGAATGGGCTTCGACTCTCTTTGAAGCTCATGAATATCGATCTATTGTAAATATTTGATTGGGCCTGCCATCCTTACAGGCAGTTTGAAGAAATTTGTCCTCTTTTAATATCTTCTGCTTCTTCTATTAAATTAGTTTTATGTCTCATGGTGAAAAACTCCCAATGGATAAGGAATTTGTATGCTAAGTTATAGACCCGATTTAGATATATTCTGTTTTTGAATATTTGCATTTCTAAAGTTGGTGACAATGTGACTCTATAACCCAATAGTTTGACTCCAAATTATTTTTTTTCAAAGTTGGCAAATAGTGTTTAAGTTAAAATATAAAGTAGTAAAGTTAAAATATAAAGGTAATTTTTTTTTTCAAATTTGGCAAATAGTTTAAGTTAAAATATAAAAATAAGAGAAGTATCGTGAAGGTTACATTGTGAAGTGCTCAAGACAGCCAATGGATAAGGAATTTATATGCTAGGTTCTAGAGTTGATTCAGATATATCCTGTTTTCTAATATTTGCATTTCTAAAGTTGGTGACAATGTGACTCTCTAACTTAATAGTTTTGTTCTAAACTTGTTTTTTCCAAATTTGGCAAACAGTGCTTCAAACTTGTTTTTTCCAAATTTGACAAATAGTTCAAGTTAAATATAAAAACAACATAAGTGAGTTAAAATATAAAGACAACATAAGTGTTGTCAATGTGACATTGTGAAGTGCCTTTTAAGGTCAAATAAGGGTTAAACCCTTTGGTTCAAGAGTCAGTTTGGGACCTAAAGAGGATTGTGGATGCCCTGAAATCATTTATTGCAAAGGGAACATTTCAAGGAACAATACAATCTACTAATAGTGGTAATGTAAAAAACTAATATAAATATAATCTTCTTTCCACCAAAACACATCATAATAATTACACACTTTTAGCTCATTGTTAGATGTCCTAAAGTTTGGTGCAAGGTCAACCTGCTAGTAAAGTTAAAAGTTTGGTGCAAGGTCAATCAACTAGTAAAGTTAAAAGTTTGGTGCAAGGTCAACCTGCTAGTAGAATTAATGCTAATGATTAATTTAAATGAACACATGCTTTCTTCAAAGGCATCTTTGAATCTTGGTTCATTATATTTCGTGAAGAATTTTGTTGAATCCATTAGTGATCTTTGAATCTTGGTTCATTATATTTCTCGAAGAATTTTGTTGAATCTATTAGTAAAGAGCTTATTTTAAGTGTAATCCATTTTGATACTTCTATTTTATATATGGATTCATGTAAATATTATACTTAGATCCCAAGTCATGCTTTATGGAAATGCACCTAATATTGTAAATGATGTGCATATTAAGTCAAATTGTTTGGCCATTGTAAACTTTCTTAGAGGGAGCTTTAGGCTAAGGTCCCATTACTAAATATAATTAGCTTCTTTTGGAGTATTTTTATTTTCCTTGAGCTGATAAGTATGCCATGATGCAAGTATGATATAAGTTCAAAAATAACTCTAATACAATAGTATGATGAAATAATTGTGGTTGGAATGAGAGGAGGTACTATGAAATGAGAAGAGGTTTCTACTAAACTTATCTCTTGAGATGCCAAAGCTGAAATGAGCCCATAAATCCAAGAGGCATAATTTGACACCTCACCTTCATGCTTATAAATTCTCACCAACCGTCCCTCTTTGTATATCATTTCATTTTGAGACTATTGAAGGGTTCTTTGGATGTTCATTTGTATGGCTATTTCTCTTTCAACACTCACATTCAGCCCATGTTTGTCGAGAGAACAAGAAGCAATCAGCTGCTAGAAGTTGAATATTTATGCCATGCTTATGAAAATGAGATCCATGTTGTAATAGGGGTTTATCATAGGCCATTAGTTTCCTGTTAGATAATTATCTAGTCTTCGTGCGGGAATAACAATCATAGATTGAAGTAGGAGCTACTATGAGTGCAATTTCATGGTAATCGTTTTCTCTGGTGAGTAGGCTTGTGAGGATTTAGGTCCTTTGTTCCAACAAACATACTGGCAAAGAGGCCTTATGATAATAGACTCCTTGACTAATTTCTACAAATAGCCATTCTATTGAGGTCTAGCATTGTTATGGTGATCCCATCTAAGTGATTAGGCTAGCAGGGCTTCTATGCATGTCTATTGGGATTCACCGAGAGTGAGAAATTGCGTTTTTCTTGTAAGCCCTTGTCATCTAAGCATTTTGACTTGAGGGTAGCTTTCGAACATCAATACTTATGATTGGGTGGTGAATGTTCTTGTTATTATCCAATGCCTTAAAAATGATAAAAATTCAATAATTATAGTCCACTTCGAGGGTAATTGAAGAGAAAAGAAGAAAGGGTGGTGAAAGATGAAGCAACGAGGAGAATGGCACAAGAAAATGAAGAATGAGGCAGCAGAAAAAAAGTGCATAAAAAGAGAAAAGTGAAAGAATAAATAATGAAGCAGTGGAAGGAAAATAATTAAAAAAGGGAGATGAAGAAACACAACAGAAGCAAGAAAAAGGAATTAAAGCAAGGTAAGAATAAATAGTACCATGTGTTGGTGCAGATGCAGTGAATCCACGAAGAGTAACATCCTTAAGAATTTTTCTGGTCCTCCTTGATAGTGTTTTTTATGGAAAGAAAATGGTCTTATTCATATGTTTGTATAAAGGCTAGATTATCCTGAAATGAAATTGTATGTACATGATGTATGCCTGATGTGGAAAGAATACCCCATAATTTGTATGTTGAAAGGTTTGTGGTGCTCTAAAAACCACTTTGTAGTGTAAGGTTTTTGGTAAGAAAAAACCACTTGTCATGAGAGAGAATTTGCTGAAGGAAACGAAGAAGTGGTGAGTTAGGAAGAGAAGCTCGACCATGGGAAGAACCACCAATTTATGGCAGTCCACAACTACTAGAAACATCGATTTGAGACAAACATAGAGGTTGCAAGTCATGGAAAAGGGATTTTCATAGTTTATCGATCTAAATCATCCAAGGAGATTGCAATTCATGAAAAAGGGACTTGTGTGGTTTAAGAAAAGCAAACTATGAAATAAAATCTTGCGAGATGGTAGATAGATCCAAAGGAAGAGTGAGGTTAGAGGAGCCAATATACAAATCTTGGTAGCATAATTGATGAACTCATGGACGAGAGCCCATGAATAAGTCTTTTGTTCCTTGGTAGTCTGATGCAGGTGCATTGAGAATATAGTTACGGGCAAGACACAAAAAACCCAGGATGATGACTAATGATGATGCAAGGGGAGTAAAAGGTACATGTATGAATACATGTGATGGAAGAATGGTTGATGAACCATGTGCAAGAAAATGTTTTCTATAGAAATGACAGATACCGTGGTTGACAACCCATGTACTCTGATGGATGGTAACCTTTTTATATGGAATTCAACAATGTTAATGTTTGTAGGTACAAGAAGATTAATGAGGATGAAGAGGGAATACAAAAAAAATTAAATATGAATATGAGACCAATTCAAAGGACCAAGTGAAAAACAAAAATAAATGAATCACAAGTATTCATTAAGGGAGAGTATGACAGAATAATTCCTACGTGTGATCATGAATAATGTCTAAATGATATGATGGAATTGTAATGATGTAGACTAATTCTATAATTCTACGTGAGAGTGATAGATGAGGAGAAATGAGAGAAGTTAGAGATGGAGATCTATTGAGAGATTCATGGAAATATTGTGGAGAGAGTTATGGAGATAGTTATTCATTTGGTTTGAACATAATAACTATTTTTTACATAGTTGTTATGGTCACCTATAGTTATATAAAGGGACCATTTGTACATTAGAAAAACGCATGGGGAATGGTTAATTAATAAAATTTCCCCTTCATGGGTTTCATGATCGTATACTCCCAGTGTCCCTTGCTTTGTATATGTGTTTATATGTTTTAGTTTTTGGTTGCTTGTCATCAATAGCCATTTTTGGTTATGATTTCACTTGTGTCCCTAAGTTTGTTGGATTAAGGGAGAGTGGTGGCCCCTACGTGGGGTTTGTTGGAGTTACTTCACACACACCTAGGATTTATTTTTCCTAAGGTTTTTTTCTTGTTTATTAGTCATTATCCAATCTCCTATATTTTAGGAAGAATATTCCTCTAGGGAGAATATTCTTTTCAATTTTCACTTCAATTTGACTAGTTGAGTGGAGTCTAGATGTTGCATTGGTTTTGTCACCATGCAACATTAGGATCATCACCAACTAATGTGAATTAGCCTTGGTATCATCACCAGACTAGCACATTACCCATGATTCCCTGATCTCCTCCTCAATTCACTCCGTTTCAACCAATTAACTGAAGACTGGTAGACTAGTTAACTCAGCTAGGTGGCAGTTCAGCCCAGTAACTGCCTGAGAGACTAGACTAGGTGGCAGTTCACTCCCGTAACTGCTGGTGTGTGTCCAGATCAATATAGACCACCACTATGGTGCATTGGCTTCACCTCCAGTGCGCATTGGTTGAGTTATACATAGTATATCATGTGTAAATTATTCATTATTCATTACGATTAATGAGAATTCTTCCATTCTTTCTCTCTTTCTTCTTCTTTCTCAATTTCTCTCTACAAATGTGTGGTATTTTCTAGATAGATCTATTATGTGTAGGTTCAACACATTTACATGGTATCAGAGCCGACAGATTGTTAAGAAAAAGATACACCGAGTTATTTTTGCAGGTACCAAAGATTGAAGACAACGGGAAAATGGAATTCCCAAAAGAATTCATTCTTACACCTTACAATTACTTTGCATGGAAGGAGAGAATAATAATGCATCTCCAAACCAGAGGATTGTACAAGTTAACCTTGAATACAACGACACAACCATAATTATCCATAGAAAAATCCAAGTATCTAAATCGAATGGATGAAGCATTCAGAACAATTTGCAGTCCCATCTCTCACGATCTCCTTTTTCACATATCTTACTGTAAAACCCCCAATGAAGCATGGAACACCTTGGAAGGGATATTTGGAAAACATGATGAGATGAGGGGACACATGCTCAAGGTGGAATTGCTCACATTGGATCCAAAAATCTTCGACAATCTCCAAGATTTCTTTACAAAATACTGTTGGAAGATTGGTTGTTGTCATTGATGTCAACCATAGCCATTGGCTTTTGGACCCCACAGTTGATCGAAGTAGATAGACATGAAGGAAATTACACATGCAGATACAACACCCATGGATGTATAGTAGTCATGCCACTTCCGGTGGTATGTGGCACGTCACGTGGATCCTCATGATTGAGGAGAAATGAATTTTTGAAGATGACAATGTGAATTGAAGCAAAAACTACATGTCGACCCTAATGTTAAAAGGAAGTGAAATAAAGGGTATAAATACATCTCATTATACATTCATTTTTCAAAACACACAAGTTTATTAATGAACAAGGATATATAAGTCGAATTTATGAGGAAATCTGAAGTAAAGAAGGCCGAATTTCAAGGGAGGATGAAGTCTTTTAGTGATGTGTTCTAAGGTATGTTATTTACAGCTCATCTTACCATTTTCACTATAACTTTGTTTCTATAACTATTCATATGGTAAACTTTGGGGGGCTATTGAGAAGACATATCTAGGTACCTGTGGTAAAAATTTCATCTCTTTATTCGCTATAATTTTGGAGATACACTCTTTGGAAGATAAGGTTTTTGACTAGTCTTGAAGTTAGTCATAAACATGTGTTCCGGGTAAAACAATCATAACATATTCATAGAGAATCCAAATGAAGTGAGAAAAATTGCATTGGAAAGAGTATGGGCCGTAGTTTTCTGTGGATGAATTTCAGAATATGATGTTAAATATTGAGCGCGGGGCATTTTGTACAAGTTTGCTCTCCTGAATAAACTAGAATTGAATAAGGTCTACCATTTTCTCTATAACTCCTTTTCTGGGAGGATTCAAGTAGTGAAACTTGGAGGAGTTTCATAGAATACATTGAGTCATGGTCAAAGTATTCCAATAAATGAAGAATTCCATAAGTTGAAGAAGTCTTAGGAAGCATTATCAGGTTCTATGTGATGGTTGGTTGATGGTGATAATTTAATGTAAAGTTTTATTATCTCTCATATATTATTGGGTGGAAGGAAGGGGCAAGGATGGACATGTCAACCCTCTCTTGATATTGGAGGATTGTATCTTCCTTTTGGAGGTTTATCCCTCCCTTTATATTTGGAAGCTGTAGGTACCTTTGGAAGTCATTACTTCCTTTGAACAATAATACATGATTACTTCTTATATACTGTGCATGGTGTATCTCTTAAACTATTGTTCATTTTTCATTGGATGGTATTCATTGCTAATCGGATATAAATTGAATACATGATCTGATTGAAGTACAAGTTCAAAAATACTAATTTCTCTAAATATTGATTCACCCCCCTCTCAGTATTTCCAACAATTGGTATCAAAGTAGGTTTCCTTCAGAACAATTTAACCATTGGAAAGAAAATCCCAAGCAGAGATGGATGACCATGAGCACATTCCAAATGGGATTCAACAATTTTATGGAAGCAATTATGCATACTGGAGTGATAGAGTGAAAACTTATCTAACAACTTTGGGAGTAGACATTTGGTACTCAGTTGTAAATGACTATGTAATCCCGAAGAATGCTCCAACCGATCCAAATGAGAATAAGCTTATGAGTTGTAATTCAAAAGCGAGACATGTTATTCTAGGAGAATTGGCACCAACCATTGCTAGCAAAGTGATGGGATGCAACATTGCTAAAGAGGTATGGGAAAAACTCAAGAGTATCTATGAAGGTGATACAAAAGTTAAGCAGGTCAAGTTTCAACGACATAGAGCATAATTTGAAAATTTGAAGATGGATGAAAAAGAAGATATTGCAACATATTTTCTTAGAGTTGATGAAGTTGTTGATGCTAGTAGAGGATTAGGTGAAGAGCTCAATGAATCCTTGGTTGTACAAAAATTGTTGAGATCACTTCTCTTGAAGTATGATGCTAAGGTCTCCACCATTGAAGAAAATAAGGACTTGACCAAAATGACAATGGATGAATTGTATGGGTCTCTTATAGCATATGAAATGAGAACATGTACAAAAAGTGACCAGCCAAACAATGAAGCAGCCTTTAAAGCCATAAATAAGACAAAATACAAGGATAATGACCTTGATGAAGGAATAACAAATTTCCTAAGAAGGCTCCATAAGGGAATTGACATATACACAGGTAAGTCTCCTCTCAAATGATTTAACTCTAGTATAATATGACATATTGCTAAAAAATGCTACTATAAAAAGATAAGTCTCAACAATAAAAATAGCTTCTACTCCAAGGATGATGACATCTCCTCAAATGAGAGTGATGAAGAAGATAGCGATGGAGGAGAAGTCATCTTCATAACCCAAGAAACCCAAGATGATGATCACAAGAGTTATAAAGAAGAATAAATCATTTCTGAAGAAGATTCAGATGAAGAAACCAACCTTTATTCCTTTTGGGGATACAAAGACAATGTAGAGAGTGAACAAGAAGATGAGAATCTTGAAAAGTTGAAGCATGTTGAAACTAAAAATAGCAAGCTTAGAAACACAAACATAATACTAAAAAGTGAATTGAGTAGTTGTGAAGAAGAGAATTACAAGCTTGAAAAGACCATTGATAGCTTGAAGGAACAATTAGAAGATTATGAGAAATTGAAAGAAGAATTGGATCACACAAAAGGGGAGCTACTATTGACAATAGAAAAGTTAAAAAAGTTCGAAAAAAGTACTGAAAAATTAGATGAGATCCTTAGTATTCAAACACATCCAAATGAAAAGAAAGGAATAGGATACAATGACAATTTGAAGACAACAAACTAAGAGAAGGAAGATGGAAATGATGAAACCAACACTCTAGAGCAAGTTGAACAACAAGATAGAAGACTAGAATTCAGAAGGAATGAGACATCAAGAAGATCCTCTCCCATCAGGTATGAAAGCAATCATTATGAAGAAAACTACCTAAGAATAGATCATGAACCTAGATGGACCACACCACAAAGAAGATCATTTATTCCCTGGTATCAAAATTTCTTTCTTGGACACTGTTATACTTGTGGAAATTTTGGACACAAGGCAATCAATTGTAGAATCAATGAAATGAATAACTATGCAAGATACATGAATGGTGCAAATAGTAGATATGTAAATGTTCGTAGACCTGTCAACATAAATTATAATCCATTTGACCCATTAATGGATCAAAATATTGTATGCTACAAGTGCAATAATCTTGGTCACAAAGCACGAGATTGCAGAGAGATGAAGGAAGATAATCCTATGCCAAATGTCCCTATACCAACTACAACATGGAAAAGGAAATAAATTCCACACAATAAAAACTGCCGAATAACATTGGTCGCTAAAGAATGCAAAGAAGAAGATGAATGGTTCATAGACAATGGGTGCTCATCTCATATGACTGGAGATTAAAGCAAATTTGTCAGCTTGAAGAAAAAGGGTGGAAATGTTGCATTTGGAGATGACTCATCTACCAAAATACTTGGAAAAGGAACTGTAAAGCTTGTAAGTGAAAATGTAAAAGCAGGAAAAGTCCAATTGGTTGAAGATCTGAAGCATAATCTCCTCATTGTTAGCAAAATATGTGATCAAGGATACATTGTTACGTTTAAAAATCATAGAAAAGAACTCAAGAAGATTGGTTGCAACTGCAACAAGAAGACCGAACAACATATACATCCTAGACATGAAGAAGAGAGAGAAGACATAAGCCACACAAAAGGATTCCAAGGAAGAAAAATTCCCAAAGACCAAAAATAAGGATGAAGTATTATTGAGTGCCACATGTTCAAGGGGAGCAAACCCAAAGAAGAAGGTCACTTTATGCCATTGAACTCAGAGGGAGCAACCCCATCCTTTTCCATTGATGTCAAAGGGGGAGAGAAATTGGGATTAGGATGACAGGGGGAGCATGAGTGTTGCCATCAATGACAAAGGGGGAGATTGTTGGAAGATTGGTTGTTGTCATTGATGTCAACCCGAGCCATTGGATTTTGGACCCCACAGTTGATCGAAGTAGATAGACATGAAGGAAATTACACATGCAGATACAAAACCCATGGATGGATAGTATAATTCATGCCACTTCCGGTGGTATGTGGCACATCACATGGATCCTCACGATTGAGGAGAAATGAATTTTTGAAGATGACAATGTGAATTGAAGCAGAAACTACATGTCGACCCTAATGTTAAAATGAAGTGAAATAAAGGGTATAAATACATCTAATTATACATTCATTTTTCAATACAAACAAGTTTATTAATGAAAAAGGAGATATGAGTCGAATTTCTGAGGAAATCTGAAGTAAAGAAGGCCGAATTTCAAGGGAGGATGAAGTCTTTTGGTGATGTGTTCTAAGGTATGTTATTTACAGGTCATCTTACCATTTTCGCTATAAATTTGTTTCTAGAACGATTCAGATGGTGAAATTCAGAGGCTATTGAGAAGACATATCTAGGTACCTGTGGTAAAAATTTCAGCTCTTTATTCGCTAAAATGTTGGAGATACACTCTGTGGAAGATAGGGTTTTTGACTAGTCCTGAAGCTAGTCATAAACATGTGTTTCGAGAAAAACAATCATAATGTCTTCATAGAGAATCCAAATGAAGTGAGACCAATTGCATTGGTAATAGTACAGACTATAGTTTCCTGTGTATGAATTTCATAATCTGATGTTAAATATTGAGCGCGGGAAATTTTGTACAAGTTCTCTCTCCTGAATAAACTATAATTGAATAAGGTCTACCATTTTCTCTATAACTCCTTTTCTGGGAGGATTCAAGGAGTGAAAATTGGAGGAGTTTCATAGAATACATTGAGTAATATTATCTATAGGATCAGAGTATTCCAAGAAGTGAAGAATTGTAGAGGTTGAAGAAGTATTAGGAAGCATTATCAGGTTCTATGTGATGGTTGGTTGATGGTGATAATTTAATGTAAAGTTTTATTATCTCTCATATATTCTTGGATGGAAGGAAGGGGAACAGAAGGAGAGGTCAACCCTCTTTTGATATTGGAGGATTGTATCGTCCTTTTGGAGGTTAATCCATCGCTTTATATTCAGAAGATGTAGCTAACTTTGGAAGTCATTACTTCATTTGAACAATAATACATGATTACTTATATACTGTGCATGGTGTATTGGTGTATCTCTTATACTATTCTTTATTTTTCATTGGATAGTATTCATTGATGATTGGATATAAATTGAATACATGATCTGATTGAAGTACAAGTTAAAAAATACTAATTGCTCTAAATACTGATTCACCCCCTCAGTATTTCCAGCAAATACAAGGATTTACTGTCGCAACACAAAGCTTTCAGAGTTGATAAATCTAAGGAGTAAAAATAGATGGTTCTCACCATTCTCTCCAAACTTAATCCTGAATTCTCCGTGTTCGTATCCACATTCCATTCAGTCAAATTTGCTTCTAGATCCACCTGAAAGATGCCTTATCTTGGGGAATTTATTGAATCCCTGACACAAGAACAAACCAAGCTCATCAACATGGGAAAAATCAAAGGCTCGAAGGTGTATGCACTTACTGTGCAAGATGGAAGCCATCAAAATCAGAAATCTAAAGATAAAGACAAAATGAAATCTCATGCAAATCCGAAGAAGGAAGGTGTTAGCACCAGAAGTCACCCCTGGATTGTAACAAGGATGAGCTTGATACTCATCAGTTTGTATGTCATAGTAAATAAGTTTAAGGATGGTCTAATGGATGCAGTCTCAGGACTGTATCACTTTAACTCAGAAAACTGGGTTGGAGATGCGTAGATAAGTGAAGTCTTGATCTAACTTAAGCCAGTAAAGTTATATAGTGGTGAGTAGGCAGAAGGAAGGTGAGAAAGTAAGAAGGTCTGCTCTGAACATCCGATCTTCTAGCAGCATTTGGAGGAAAAGTCTCAGATACAAGATCCTCTTGGATATGAAGACTTCAAGAAACTGAAAACAATGCAACAACATATATAGTCAAACCTACACTATACTATAATCACAACACCCGACTGGATCCTCCATGCCCAGGCTTTCAGAGTCAGAAGCAAAATATAAAGAAAGGAGATGGCTGCCATTAAACAAGAAGTCTCAAGGATCAGTTCATAACCAGAGAACCATAGGCCTCATCAAAACATTACAATCAGGAGCTTAGCTCTACCATCGACACTAACAAAATGGAAAAAATGCCTACATATACTTAAAACTGGCTCTGATGTTGAAGGCGCGATCATGTCACGAGTTTAAGGCTTTGCGTTGATGAGTTTCTCTGTCAGGTTGTGCATGCAGACACCGGTCAGACTGCTCATGCAGTCTTCTGTCGGACGTGATCTCTATCAGATTGGACTGATAGTCTCCCCCTGCGATTTGTCCCTCTCTAGCCTTCTATTTAAGGAAGGAGATGATGTCTCACCCACCTTCCTTATTTTCATTAACTTCTGCATCAGGATTGGAGAGGCCCAAGTCAACTCTGCTCCTAAACAACGTGGCGACCTTCCCTTGGCTGTTGCTGCTGCTTCATTGGACTGCTACGAGGGGACCTAGTCGGCGGACGTGGACGAGACTCTTGGTAGGGACGATGGCGCCAACATCGTGGAGATGAGACGAGGGACGCTCATGTGGTCAGGCGAGGCAGATGGAAGGTGACATGGAAAGTGTGGGCGACGAAAGGTGTGCACACTATGCTGGGATAGGTCAGAGGTGAGGTGGCGCGAGGTGGTGATGTGGGGGCTAATGAGAGGCCGTAGTAGTAGATGGGGTGGGACCATATTCTTGGGGAGAGGGGAGCGATAGGACACCTGGCAGGAGATGACAGGCGAGAGTGATAAGGGAGGTGGCCAGGCGGTGAGTGAAGGACAGGTGTAGCATAATGAGATGAGGAGGGAGAGCGGACGATGTGATGTGCAGAGGTGAGAGGCGGAGTGGGAGACAGATGCCAGTAGGAGGTGGGAGCGGTAAGAGGTGGTGGTAAGCGGTCTAGTCGGAGGGGGTAGGCATTCGTAAGAGGTTTTAGG
>JZKD02S1672913.1:245460-262802 GCA_000966675.3 Picea glauca
TATTAGACCCCCCCCTCGTTAAAGGCAGAACAATGAGGGGGGGGGTATGATATGGAACCTGTGCCATAGATCTGAGCACACAGATCTCGGCCACCTAGATCTATGCACTCCTTAGCATGATGCGCTCAGATATAAAACTTAGGATAAGTGAGTTTTTTAACCCATTCTTGTCATTCTTTAGTGAAAGGGGGGCCATTTCTTAGGAAAATACCCCCTCACAAAATTATGTGATAACATTAGGCTCCATGGGGGATGGATTTCTCCCTGCGAGATGCCAAGAACTCTTCTGTAGCTTCAGTGCCGTACTATTGGGTTATGGATTCACTTACTAAAACTGAAAAACAAACATGGAAAACAATATTTACAATTACAGGGGAGCCACTTATGGCTCAAGTAAAACATTTCTTTAGGAAATGCCCATTCACAGGGCCATTAAAAACTTCCTCGCCCTCCAAGTCCTGTAACTTGTAAGTATTATTTAAAAACACTTCAGAGATCGAAAGGCCTGATCCACAGGGCTTCAAATTTGCTATGCTTTCCTTTGTCCTGCCTGGGTGCATCACATTTAAGCACTAGATCTCCCAGCTAAAAATCTTCCTTTTTCGCCTTTCTGTCAAAGGCTTGCTTGATTCTCTACTGAAAGTCATGAGATATGTCCACCACCTTCTCTCTGATCTGTTGGGATTCTACCAGTTGATGAATTCTTCTGATCATATTGTCAGGTTCTCCTTGATAATCCTGAAAGAATTTCGCTACGGGTAAAGCCAACTGAGAAGGAAAAACAACTTCAGTCCCATAAACAAGTTGGAAATGGGAGATGGCTAGGGATATTTTTGTTGTCACTCGATCATCCCACAGGGAAATTTGATCTTTGAATCCCATGTCTTCTTATTGTCTTCTAACAGTTTTTTAATAAGCTTGATCAAACTTTTGTTAGAGGACTCTGCCAATCCATTGCCTTGGGGATAATAGGGAGTGGAGTGAATTAATGAAATCCCAAACTACTCACAAAACTTGATCAATGGCTCAGACTTGAAGGATGCAACATTGTCAGTGATGATCCTGTTCGAACAACTAAACCTTGCCATAATATCTTCAAGAAAACCAATGATCACTTTGTGTGAAGCACTCCTGGTGGGGATAAATTCTATCCATTTGGTGAAATAATCTGTTGCAGTTAAGATCTCCCTGTGTTGACCACTTGAAGCAAGATGAATTTCCCCAATGGAGTCCAACCTCCATTGCTGAAAGGGCCATGAAGCTACTACAGGCTTTAGTGGCAGAGATTTGAGCTGTTGTTTTCATGAGAATTTTTTACATTTGATACAGGCTCTGATTTTTGTACAGACATCAGTGAATAAAGTGGGCCAGTAGTACCCAACCTTGAGGATTTTGTAGGCTGTGGTCTTCCAAAAATGGTGTCCCCCACATAGGCTTCTATGGAAATCAAACGTAATTTTCTGGGCCTCCTGTGGGTTCAGACATCTCAGAAGAAATCCCATAGGGTCTTTCCAATACAAGACATGGTCAATAAGGAAATACCTAATTGCTTTGAGATTTAAATCTCTTTCCTTGCTTTTTCCCATATCATCAGGGGGCCTCAACTACTACAAAAAAAATGTAATATCTTTATACCAGACGCATTCTGCCAATGGAGGAGCGTCTTGAGAACTTTTGTCAGACAACTTAGCCTGCTGATCTTTTGAGCAAACATTGATGAAGTTAACCCCCAAAGCTTTATAATTAAATTCAACCAATAGCTTGGATAAAACTTGGCCTTTAATTATCTTGGTGGGCTTTATCTCTAGGTCGAACTCAAGAATTTTGGCGACCCACTTGATCCTTTTCCCTTCTATGTCAGGCTGAATAAGAATGTCCTTCACAGTAGCTAAAGGAACATATGCAATGACCTTTGAGTGTAGAACATAGACTTTGAAAGCTTTGAGAGATTTCACCAAGGCATAGGCCTGCTTTTCCATGATGTCGTATCTGATCTCAACATCCCTCAACGCTCTGCTGAAAAAGGAAATAGGCTGTTCAAGCCCTGCATCATTCTTCTGTAGTAGAACAATGACCACTGTGTCAAAGGAAGCGAAATAAAAGATCAGAAAATCCTTGGAGTAGTCAGGACTGATCAACACAGGGGCCTCAGTCAATGCTTTCTTAATCTGGATGAAGGATTCCCTGGGTTCAACATTCCACTTTATTTCATTCCCCTTCCCGATCATGGCTGTGATATGCCTCACCAATTCAACAAAATTTGAAACAAACCTCCTTAGAAGTTAATCTTACCCAGAAAAGATTGGACCTCTTTCCTGGACCTTGGGAGTGATAATGTTTGGATTGCTTCCACCCTGTTTGGATTGATCTTGACTCCCTCGACTGATACTATGTGGCCAAGAAACTTTCCCTCCTTCATAGCAAATAATGATTTCTTGGGGTTCAGGGAAAGAACAAACCTTCTGCATTTCAAGAAAACTTTCCTCAGATGACAACAATGTTCTTTATTAGATCTGGAAAATACTGTTATGTCATCCAGATAGATGACCACAAATTTATCCTTCTCTCCAATGAAGGCAATGTCCATGGCTCGCTGAAATGTTGCTCTTGTGTTCATTAACCCAAAGGGCATTTTGGCATACATGAATGTGCTCCAAGGAGTGGTGAAGGCTGTCTTTTCTCTGTCCTCAGGTAAAACAAAGATCTGATTATAGCCGGAAAAGCCATCAATCATGGAAATCCTGGATGCACTTGTTACCCTTTGCAGTATATGTTCCATCTTTGGTAAGGGGTAATTGTCCTTCTTTGAGCTCCTATTCAGATTTCCGAAATCAACACATACTCTTATTTCTCCACTTTTCTTTATTACTGGGACTAGATTGGCAACCCATTCAGAATATCTCAAAGGGAAAATGATTTGGGCATCCAACAGTTTCTTTACTTCTCTCTCCATGATAGGCAACAACATAGGATTAATCTGTCCCAGCTTCTACCTAAATGGATTGGATTCTTCCTTCAATGGGATCTTGTGCTCCATAACGTTGATGTCATATGTTATGAGGTCTTCATAGGTCTAGGCAAACACATCAGAAAATTATTTTAATAGCTCAGTATACTTGGCCCTCTGCTCCTTTGACAAACTATTAGACAACCTGACAAACTTTGGATCCTCCTCTCTGCCAATATTGCACTCAGATACATCAACATCCTCATCTGGTCTCTTAGCCTTCACTGCCACATCGTTACTGTAAAAAATCATTTCCAAAGGGACCAGTCCCTTTGGAATGTGATTACTTGGTAACTGCACAATATGATGATTAGCAATCTCGTTCAGAAAAACATCAGCATGGGAGTCCATGTCAGAATCAGGATCTTGATCGATATGTAATTCTGAAAACTCATCAACAGTCTCCATAAATCTTTTGATTTCAAGATCATCTTCAAACACTTTCCAATGCTTGACATTGTCAGGTACGAAGGGTCTATACTTTACCTCTACCTCATATCTAAGCTTGGGTGGCAGAGGAACTCTGAAATTACTCGCTGAGACAACCAAATAATTGGCCACTGTATTTTCTTCTCTAGGGATGAATGAAATGTTGAAAGCTAGGAAAAAACTGTTAACGAGGTCCCATACTTCATTTCTGTAACTCCTAAGATGAGGGTGTTTAGCCTGATAAACATTTATGATCTTCTGGATAATCAACTCAACATCTCCAAACACTGATATCTCTTCAATCCCCATGTTCTTTGCAGTCCTTAAGCCCAAAATGAGAGCTTCATACTCTGCCACATTATTGGTGGCTTCAAATTCTAATTTGTAGGATAGAGATATAGTTTCTTGAGCAAGGGAACAAGGACTACTCTAACACCAACACCTTCTCTCGAAGAAGCTCCATCAAAGAACATTTTCCACACAATAGTAGTTGGGGGAGGTACTTCATGAAAAGAAACAGGCTTCTTTCTGATTTGAAGAGGAGCCTCACGAGTGTTGGTGAGCTGCAACAAGCTGGATCCCAAATCAGTATCAAGGGCAAAAATAGGATGATTGGTGGGGACTGCTTCATCACTGACAATGTAGGCCAGTTGAGCTTGTCTGTATAGTCTTCTATAGTCCCCTCCAAAGACTGGAATGGTAGCATATGTGAGGTCCATCTGCAATGTTCCCCCAAGCCTTTTTATCTAAGATCTTGACAATAGCATGCCAAAATTGGGAGGAACATCATCCACCACAATATCCATGACCACACTTTTCATGGGCAACTGAAACAAGGTTACCCCCAGATTTTTGATCACCCCAAGACACTGCACCCTCCTTGAATCGAAAGAGTACAAGTCATGGTAGGCCTTTGTGACTTCTAGCCCGAGTTCTTCCATGACTGCTTTGGGCATGATATTATGGGAAGCCCCTGAATCCATTAGACAATTATGCAACACCTTATCATATATGTTTAGGGATATGTAGAAGGGAGGGGATGAATCATCTCTATCTTCTACCATAGGGCCTAAGATGACTGCTGGATTTTCATCTTGGAGGTTCACTAAGTCTGTAGAATGGCAAGATGACTCGGACTGCAACAATTTAGAGAGGGGCCTCTTGAAATCTTCATGTTTGACTAGCTCTAAAAGGGGTACAAGAATTATGATTTTTTGAATTTCATGCTCAAAGTTAAAGGAGGAGGGAGGCTTCATAATTTCTCTCACCTCTGGGACGAGGTCTTTGGATATTGGCGAGGGATTCTGAGTTTTCTTTTCCTTGGTAATATTTTATGCATGCTTAACAAGTTTCTCTGCTATGAGAGGCTGATCAAGGATGTTAGAATTCCCTTCTTTCTTCTTTGACCCAAGGTTATATTTATTGGGACTGCTATCATTTGCTTTCTCTCCCTTACTCAACTCATTTATTTGACTGTTCATGAGGAATTGTTCGTATGCATATTGAGTTAAATGAGGAAATGAGGAGGTGTCCTCAATACAATGAATTTCAGGGTCTAACTCTTCTTCTTCCTCTTCCTTATCAATAATAATGTTGTTTTGAAAAGGAGCCTAGATTTTTTGATCGTTTCTATCTCTATCCCTTTGTTCCCTTGGCATAATCTGAGGAGGATGATTGTTCGGCCTCTTGAAGTTGCCTCTATTTTCCATATTTTGGGGATTTCTGTATGTTGACTTCCCCTCCATTTTCATTTTATCCATCTCTGTAGACAGGGACTTTACCATTTTGGTCAATTCATCTACTTGAGGGTAAGATGCAGAAGAACCAGAGGTTGAAGCCTCAAATCTCCCTCTTCTCTTTACTCTATCAGATTTGCTTCCGAGCCTGTCAACTGCCAACACATTGGATTCTACTTCTAGGGCTACATCTTGCATGTTAGCCAAGGAAATAGCTCTTCTTTCTCTGAGCAGGAGGCAAAAATCGGGGCCAAAGGCACTAGCATAAGTGATTTTGGTAGAGGCTTCTGTGGGTTTTATCTCAACAGGGATCTTATTGTACATCTTGTTGAATCTTTTAGAGAAGTCAGAGACATATTCTCCTTCCATTCTCTTCAGGGACCCGAACGCTGTGATATAATACATAAAGTCTTTTTTATCTCCTCACTGTCTCAAGAAGACGTCATCTAGAGCCTCAATCCCAACAATGGATCCGGGGGTCAAACCTATGAACCATTTCCTAGCCTCCCCATCAAGGCTCTGGGAAAAAATTCTCATCTAGGCATCTTCATTTTCAATATTTAGATTGTCTACATAACTGTAGAAGGCAACAAGGTGCTCTTTAGTAGTTATGTCTTCCTCTCTAGTGAACTTAGGCATGTATTTCAAGCAATCTCTAGCAGGGAGAGCATTCATAGGCTGGGGTAAGACTAGAGGAGCATATCTTGCAGCCACTATGGCATCCATTCTGTTCCTAGGAGGATTAACACCTGCCATAGGGATGTGAGGTTGAGGAGAAATTGGAGATGAAGGTGTTAGGACAGGGGAGGATGGAACTAAGCTTCCAAGGGGAAAGGGAAACAACAAAGGATTTGGAGAGAGAGCTAGAGGGCTTGGGGGAAGTGGGGTCTCTCTTACTATGGTAGTGGCAACAATAATAGAAGGAGGAGTGGTGAAACCAGGGGTAGGAAAATATTTTGAGGTGCTGGGTCTAAACCATGGTACAATTTCAGGAGAGAGTGGAGTGACAAGGCTTTATCCCTCAAGTCCCAGACCAGGAGAGGAAAAATCAGCAGGAACACTCCCAAAATTTAATATTCGGGAAAATCCAACAGAAGGTATAACAGTAGAATAAGAAGCAGAAATTGGAGTTATTATAGGAGGAGATTGAAGATCATCAGAGATACTTGGTTCAACAGTGGAAGTACTTTCTTGGAGGGCCTTTCCCTTTCTGATAATCTTCTCTGGGTCCACTTCAGGTGTTGTTAGGGGAAGCTGTGGAGTAGACCTCATGTGTCTACCTCTGGAAGCCACAACTGAAACAATGGATTCGTCACAGTGGAGTGGCTAGGTGCACAGTCGCAATATTGATGTACTGGGCTCTGATGAACCTTCAGAACCAGTAATATTGTCGTTCCATCCCACGCAAAATCTTCAATTTCATCCCTGGCAACGACGCCAGAAATGTTAGCACCAGAAGTCACCCCTGAATTGCAACAGGGATGAGCCTGATACCCATCAGTTTGTATGTCATAGTAAATAAGTTTAAGGATGGTCTAATCGATGCAGTCTCAGGACTGTATCGCTTTAAGTCAGAAAACTAGGTTGGAGATGCGTAGATAAGTGAGGTCTTGATCTAACTTAAGCCAGTAAAGTTGTATAGTGGTGAGTAGGTAGAAGGAAGGTGAGAAAGTATGAAGGTTTTCTCTGGACATCTGGTCTTCCAACAACCTTTGGAGGAAAAGTCTTAGATACAATATCCTCTTGGATCTGAAGACTTCAAGAAACTAAACACGCTGCAACAACAGATATAGTCAAACCTACACTATACTATAATCACAACAGCTGACTGGATCCTCCATGCCCAGGATTTCAGAGTCAGAAGACAAATATAAAGAAAGGAGCTGGATGCCATTAAACAAGAAGTCTCAAGGATCAGTTCATAACCAGAGAACCATAGGCCTCATAAAAAAATTACAATTGGGAGCTTAGCTCTACCATCGACACTAACAAAATGGAAAAAATGCCTACATATACTTAGAACTGGCTCTGCTACTGAAGGCACGATCATGTCATGAGTTTAAGGCTTTGCGTTGATGAGTTTCTCTGTCAGGCTGCGCATGTAGATGTCGGTCAGACTGTCCATGCAGTATTTTGTCGGATGTGATCTCTTTCATACTGGAATGACAGTCTCCCCCTGCGATTTGTCCCTCTCTGGACTTCTATTTAAGGAAGGAGACGATGTCTCACCCACCTTCCTTATTTGCATTAACTTATGCATCGGGATCGGAGAGGCCCAAGTCAAATCTGCTCCTAAACAACGTGGCGGCCTTCCCTTGGCTATTACTGCTTCATTGCACTACTACGAGGGGACCCAGTCGACGGACGTGGACGAGACTCTTGGTGGGGACAATGGTGCCAACGTCGTGGATATGAGACGAGGGGCGCCCATGTGGTCAGGTGAGACAAATGGAAGGTGACATGGAAAGCGCGAGCAAAGAAAGGTGTGCACACTGTGTTGGGACAGGTCAGAGGTGAAGTGGCATGAGGTAATGATGTGGGGGCGAATGAGAGACTGCAACAGTAGACGAGGTGGGACCATCTGTTTGGGGAGAGGGGAGTGGTAGAACACCTGACAGGAGATGACAGGCGGGAGTGATAAGGGAGGTGGCCAGGCGGTGAGTGGAGGACATGTGTAGCATAATGAGATGAGGAGGGAGAGCGGACGATGTGATGGGCAGAGGTGAGAGGCAGAGTGGGAGACATATGTCAGCAGGAGGTGGGAGCGGTAAGAGGCGATGGTAAGTGGTCTAGTCGGAGGGGGTAGGCAGTGGTAAGAGATTTTAGGTGGTGGGGGGTCCGATATCACATTCGTATGTCTGCATCATGTGCACATTAGACATACACATACCAATGCAACATACTCGTCACGTTTTAGTTGGGTGTAAATTCCATTAATAGTCTATACATAATCTAAAGCTCAATGTAGATATATATTTTAATTGTGGACTTTCAGGAGTGTAAATAATTCTCTACGCTTTTAAAGGGGTTTGTATGATTATTAAAATCATTTGGACTACCTCTTTAGGGGGTAAAAATTCGAAACACAAACAAAGGAGATATGTATAATATCAATTGTGAATTTGGAGAATGTTATAGAAATTTGAAATGCAAAGTGTTTTGTAATTTTGGGTAACTAAAAGTTTCATTTATCCATTATTTTTTTAACTCTCTTTTTAATGGAGAAATGAATTCTCTACAAATCCTAAGTGATTTCTACATATTTCAAATTCTTTCGTTGCAAGAGTTTTGATGAAAACATCATCCATATCGTCAGCATTACAATAGATTAAGTCAATTTCCTATAGCCTCTTCTTGGTAAAGTCTTGATCATCATCCTTATCCATTTCTGAAATCTCGTAGAGTGAGCTCCATCACACAACCATTCATTGTGGGCTATATCTTGATCTCTTGGTGATAAGATTGCTTCACACCAGAAAACCCATTGTAGCATATTTCTAGATGTAACCAGTGGTTGTGTAGCATATTCTAGACATAACCATTGGTTGTGCTCTTGGAGCATCACATTCACCAAGAACCACAAAATTTTAACAGACTATAGACATAACTAATAGTCGTTTTCTTGGCGCACCACATTCACCAAGAACCGCAAGCTTTTAAGTTATGTTACCTCATTCTAAAAAAATATGAGAGGTTATTCATTACATCCCTAGAATCACAAAGAATGAAAAAAATAACATTAATCTGGAGGTGTTGGAAGCCCTGTTACGACTTTCTCCTCCCTCATGCATATGATCTTAGAATGGTGACTTCTACTCTTGCATGCGAGTTTATTTTCCACATCCTATTCTAACTCATGTAGATACCTCCAAGAATTGTCAAGCATGGATAAAAACTCCTATGGTCTTGCTATGGGCTCATTCACGTGCAAGTTTCTTCAGGAAGATATTTTGTACTCTATGGTGAGGGAGTTACACCAGAACAAATGTGTTAGATGAATTTCTCACTCCTTCGGTTTACCTATCAGACTTAGTTTATTAATAGATGAATTTGGCAAATGTTACAGAAATATGAAACACCAAGCGTTTCATAACCTCTTGTAAACTAAATGTTTCATTTATCCATTGTTTTTCCTATTCGTAAATCAATTGATGATAGAATGTATTGTTAAACTACTCCTTATGACAACGTTGATTCATACCTCTACTAGCTCATGTGTTTTGTTTGAAGGTGTGTGATCCATCTAAAGATTATAGTAATAACATGAAGTGTGATGCACTTAAAAGTCATAGTAATAGCACTAAGAATGTACCACATATCACATAAGTAAAAACTCACCCTAATTACCAATTCCACTAGTAAACAAATTAAAAATAAATCATGTTTAAATTACAAATAATATCATAATATTTTCAATAGTAATGAGAATTAAATCCCATCCACTTATTTATCATTGCAAATATCGACCCCTATTCTATTATCCAAAACTAAACGTTATTATTTGAAAAGTCTCTTACATTAGGCTATCCTTAGTCGTCGTTAAGCACTTATTAGTCAATATGGATAATAAGACATGAATTTAAAATTAAATTAAAAATGTATATGTCACTTATCTAGATGATTGGATACCATCTTTATCCTACACGCATGTTTTCTTTAATCTAAGATATATTTTGATGTAAATCCACTACTAAATATAATATTTTGGCTTGCTATTTTATGTAAATGGAAACTTACGACCCTTTATTTTTTACTTCATCAATGTATTTTTTATTTTATTACATTTCATTATTATTTTTGGTTGGTTAATGTGTTAGTGATATATATTTTTTTATGTTTTTATTATATATATATTATAGTGATATGCGAGATTAGCTTAATTTTGATCTAAAGGTATTTAAGTTGTTAAAATCATTTGGGATCATATCTAACTTTATCTACACTAATTTTTAGCATGAGGTATTTTTGTATAAGGAGGCTCTACATGACTCTTTTTAATATATATTTTTTTAGTGCAACCAGATGATCAATGACTACCTCAATTTGTTTCCATGACTCGAGGATAAGTGACTCTCATTGGAAATGAACCTTTCTCAATAGTGAAAAACTCCATGTTTTTCATCATTGAATCCAACCCTTTTGGATTTTATCGTTTTATCTTAATTATGTATTTATTTTATATATACTTTAGCCTTAATTTAATAAGTAGAAATATCTATGGTTGTGTTCAATTACTCCTCGAACTTATAAAAATTATTCTCCTTCAAAATATGTTAATGCTATCTTAGTGTTCAATTACTCCTTGAACTTATAAAAATTGTTTTCTCTTTCGAAATATGTTAATCCTAGTTTACTGAGTTGTCATGGATAGGTAACTTGTAGCTCACCTCCCCACTCTTCGAAATACAATCAAGATTCTGACCATCCAACTTTGTAGCAATCCAACTGTACATCACTATTTTTTAATTAAGAGTGCTTCTCACCTTGTGTGAGACTCCACATATATGGAAAGCTCAATCTCCATTAATGAACATAATAGTTTTAAAACACAACAAAAAATTATTTCGTAAATGGCATATCTTCTTCTATTCATCACTATTGATTCATCAATTTCCAATTTTGGATTGATGTCCAAATCAATCCCCATGTAATATAAATTCAATGTCAAGGTTGATCTCTTGGACAAAATTATGATTATGTTTATGTTTAATGGATTCCCTCAAATCGATTACTACCCAATCGATTTGCTCTTGCTACGGGCTCATTCACGTGTAAGTTTCTTCTAGAAGATATTTTGGGCTCTGTGGTGAGGGAGTTACACTAGAACAAATGTGTTAGATGAATTTCTCACTCCTTTGGTTTACCTATCGGACTTAGTTTAATAATAGATGAGTTTGGCAAACGTTACAGAAATATGAAATGTCAAGCATTTCATAACCTCTCGTAAACTAAATGTTTCATTTATCCAATATTTTTCCTATCAGTAAATCAGTTGATGATAGAGTGTATTGTTAACCTACTCCTTGTGACATCATTGGTTCATACCTCTAAACTCAATGAGAATTCCATTGAGTCAATCTCATGTCCATTCAGTCTACACCAACAAATTGTCTAGTCATTTTTTGATGGACAATCGAGACAATGTCTCTTCACTCCTCTTTATTTTGGCAAGTGTAACAGTCCCTTTTTAAGACCCTCAATATTCTTTTATTTTTGGAATCCTAATCATCCTCTAATTTGAATGCTAGATAAGAACCTTCTCATTTCATCTCCCCAATAATATATGTCTTATTTCTATACCCCAATGACCATGTTCCAAGCGATGTTTATTTCAATTGTTGGTAATCACCCTTATTGCAAGTGGAGAGGTGTGTAGATTGCAGAGGAAGAGATGAAGGTTGTAGTGTCCCCAAGGCCGAGCCCCATTGTAAACCATGTTTTAAAATGAATTGTAATTATGTTTTATAGGCTGGTGAGCCAAGTTTGTATAAGTTGAAGGCTTATGTGTTGTTAGGCCAGGGAGCCTGAGTGTTGAAGGCTAGGAGCCTGCTGTTGTATATGTAATCATGCAGAACAATTAATAAAACATAAACACCACCATGTGTAGACCAACCACGATGAATGAGTGAAGGGGGACTAAGCATCCACAGAGTGGGCAAGGAATTAGGGGCTAGAAGGTGGGAAAGGGGCTAAGTGTTGAGCCTAGGGGGCTTAAGCCTGGGAATAATATTTTAATATTATTCCAAAAAGATATGTACATTATATGTTTTAACCTAAGTCCTTTTGGAAGGACATGTGATTTTCCAAATGGTGGGAGGCACGCATGTTGAAGGAATGCATGTAGTCGCATGGGTGACAAGTGTCAACCCTGACGCATGCAATAAAAGGCTGAGACGAGCCGTGTTGTGGGTTCCTCTTCCTCCATTCGAACCTAAATTGTCCTGAGCGTGAACCGGGGTACCTCTGCAAGAGACGCTCGTGCGATTCTGCAATGGGAAAAAAAGCTTGTGTTTGTTTTCTGAAAAGCTTGGTTCATCCTCCCCGTTCTACACCAGAGAGTCTGTGTAATTCCCTGTGGAAATTGCTTCTCACGCAATTCCGAAAATCAACACCGTGAGACCTGGCTGCCATTGCTAAGCTTGTTTGAGAAGTCTGAGTCTGTATTCCTAGTTGACTGTAGTGGTCATGCAGAGATGGATTGCACATGAATTGTTGTCCAGTGCAGGTGGTAATTGAGCCTGTGTGTGATCTCTCTCTAGGTGAGGGAGGTGGATGTTGTTGGAAGAGGTTTCTTCCAGAGAGTGTCCAGCACCAGCTTCAGGCTCTGAGACTTCCTGATCGGGCCTATTGCCGAGACCCAGAGAGGGAGGTTAGCACCGATGGACTGTGCTTGTGAAGGTGTATAGTCCCGGGCGGAACAAGCATGTGGGGAATGAGAGTCTGATAGTAGTGGGCGTAAGATGGCATCCTGGGAAGAATCCTTCTAGATTTTATGTGTTGTTTCCCTGTAACCTCAGCCTAGCTAGGATTCCTCGCCTTGGGGTGGAGCTTAGTCCCAGCTTGGGGGTGATCCACTGCTGAGCTGATGAGCAGTGTGGTCTAAGGATGGGAGGTTCGTGGAAGGCCTGCACTTGGTTGGTGGATCCCACCATTGTTACAAGATAATTGTCTAACTATGTTTTATCTGATTTTATCAATATGTTTTGTATCTCTGTGTATTATAATGATCATGCATTCTGCTATGCATTTGGATTAATGTATTTGCCATGGATTATTTATGTTAAAATGATTCTTATGCTTACTCTGAGCTTAAATGTATTTCATTGCTTAAATGCATGCGATTAATTAAGAATGAGAATGTGTTATTCCATGTAGTAACACCTACACAGTAGCCAAGGTGCACTACATATTTTCTGGGTTATCTATCAAGTAGTGTTATAGTAAGCCTGGGTAGATGAAAATATGAGTGAAGGGGGTGTTACAGTTTGGTATCAGAGCGCGAGTAAGCCCAGAGTTCCGAAATAGGTGTGCTACAAATTGGTATCAGAGCGAAGGTTTCGACACTAAGCCTAGATGGGCCAGTGGAGCAGTCTTTGGACGGAGAATGCAAAGGGAAATTGGGTCTAGAGGACCAATTTCGGACCTTGGTTTGTTTTGGAGTGTCAAGTAGTTGCTTGACCATGCTTACGAGCTCAGGAAGTATAGCGACATTATGAGACCGTAGCCAGTGTGGCATAAGTCCACAGGGAGAGAGGACTCCGCACCAAAAGTGTGTGGGATCATAGGAGAGATTCTGCGAGTAGAGAGCAGAGGAGAGAAGGAGCTGAGAATCTGTTAAAGTCTGAGCTCGGGAACACCTTTGTAAAGAGGCATTTTATTAATACAAACATAAGCAATTTTACCTGCATGTATTTCTGTGTTGAATGAATGTCTTGGTGTGTTCTATTTTATGTTGTGAATTTATGTTGTAGATGTAGTTGTGCATTTGCAGGAGTTGATTTGGTTTCAGGCTTGAGAGGTCTTTGAGGCTTCATACCAGGAGGGTGTGACAGAACACTGCGGGTTCTGATAGCCATGCATAGAAGTTGCATGTATGAACTCTGTGGATTTAGGCAAAGATGTGCCAGGTGGGCACACAGTTGAAATCAACAACTCAAAGGGAGAAGACCTTGAGGTTGCTGAACACCTTAGGAGGGAAGGCTGTGTATGAGAAACACAGTTGAAGATAGAATCTCTAAAGAGTTCTGTGAAGCTCTGCCAAGTGGGCATTGAGCATATGCACAGTGGTGCATTGGGAAGAACTCTGTTGTGAGTTCTTAAGAAGTCATAATCACTGAGGATTCTTGATGCTCTTCCAAGTGGGCATTGAGCATATGCACAGTGGTTCTGAGAAAGAAATCTGCTGTGAGTTCAAGAAGAACCAGAATCACTAGGGGATTTTGAGAGCTCTGCCAAGTGGGCATTGAGCAGGTGCAAGGAGTACACAGAGGACAGAACTGCCGAACATTCTGTGAAAAGATACTCTGCCAGGTGGGCATTGAGACATTGTGCAGACAGGCACAGTAAGAGAAGAGAACTCTTTGAGTTCTGGAACTTAGAGGAAGAATCCACTGAAGGATCTTCACAGGGTTGCTGAACACCTTGAAGGCTCAGAAGGAAGTTGCTTGAGCAGGAGGACAGCCAAGAGGGCGTCAAATTCTCCATCTGTGGGAGAAAGGAAAGAAAAAGAATCGAGTTTCTGTAGAGGTCGAAGCTACAGGAAAGCTCAGGATGGATAGCACCTCTATGTGCATGTGAAGACTCGGCAGAGGCGCAGAAGTCAAAGAATCCCTTGGGGATTCAAGGATAAGCTCAGGAGGAACAACGTCATTGAGAGCACAGGCGAGGACTCAAATTCGTGGAGCTCGTAGAGGAGAAACAAGGAAAGGTCGAGACCTTTGAGGACTTGGAATTCTTCCAAGGCTGGGAAGAAAGAGTGCAAGATTAAGAGGGAGCACAACAGCCGTCAAATTAGTGGCAGAAGGAGATCTGGACCGTTGGTTTTCACGTACAGGGAGCAGTAGGAGGAGCACAAGCACAGGAAGAAATGATCGGCACCGTCAGATCTAGAGTGAAGAACTCGTCAGCCGTTGGAACGAGTGAAGATGCTTGGAGTTTAGTCTCTGGAGTGTGCGCACAAGAAGAACAAAACTGGACCATTGGATCTTGATCCAGAGACCCGACAGCCATCGGATCTATCGAGAGTTGCACGGGGGTTAAAGCCTTCGTGAATAGCAGAGGCAAAGTCCTGACGAGAGGCGTGGCCATCGGGATATCGACATTCATGAAATCGGGAGTCACGATGACATGAGATCGGGAATTTTTATGGTGAAAATCGTGGAATCGATCGAAGCCGTCCATCAGTTGAGACACGTGGTGGAGATCAAGCAACCCGTCAGTATATCGACTACCGTGGTTTTGAGTTGACAGAGGATTTCTGTCATCAGGGCATCGAAAATCCTGAAATAGCGAGGTTGGATTAGGGTCATCCATCTGATGGGAACACATGGTAGAGATCCAGACCATCGGGGGAAGTCCCGAAAGGAGAGAGTCCATCAGCACATCGAGATTCGGTAGATCGCGAATCCTGAGGACAAGACTTCCGGAACAACAGAAGTCGCGGAATCGTGAGAGGCGATCAGGACCGTCCATCTTGAGGGGACACGTGGTGAGATCTAAGATCTCAGGAAAGTCCCAAAAAGGGAAGAATCCATCGGAGTTTCGGGACTTGGCAAATCGGGAGTTCTGTGGACAAGAGATCGGGAATTTCCATGGGAAAATTTCCCGGAACTGATCTGAGTCGTCCGTCAGTTGGGACATGTGGGCGAGATCGGGAGCCCATCGACATATCGGAGATTTGGAAAGCAAGAGTCTGAGGCCCTTTTGAGTCGTGAAACAACGAAAGGATTTTAGACGTGGATTTGAGGAAGGACACGTGTCGCGTGATTATCCCAACCAGGAAATTGGCCATCGAGGCTCACATAAGGGAGCAGTTTGACTTGGCATTGGGCAAAGTCCGAGGTTTAATCTGGACCGTTCATTCATCTGGGACACATGTCAAGAATCCGTAGAAAGTTGGGGATCGACATTTCGCGGATATTGAAGATAGGAATCCCTTGCATTTCGGAATTGCGAAGTCCGAAACCCCGAAAGGAGACAAGGCTGCGATCTTGTGAATTAGTGGTCACGTGGGCCAGGAATTTAGCCAGGAGGGCTAATGCGTAAAGGGCCATATTGACAAATTGTCTCATTGGAGATCGGGAGTTCGAGAGGACAGGAACTCTTGTCATCGGGGATCACGAAACCCCGAAACCCGAAGTCTGAATCGGGGAAAAGTCATAGGTATGTGCAGAGGCCGTAACAGAGGCCATAACAGGGAAAGAAGGACCTATGGATCGGGTTTTCAATTGAGATTCTAGAAGGGAGTCCAATGAGCCGCTTTGGCTCACAAATATGAACTGAGTGAGTGATCCTAAGAGTGGTCGAGGTGAGGTTGTAGCCTCGCGCCTGCATCAAGTGGTTGTTGGATCTGACTTACGTAGATTTCAGAAAACTAGAGACTGGAAGAAAAGAAAAGGAAACTGTTTTTCAAAACCCCGAAACACGAATTGTCGATTCGCGAGGAATTGACCAGAACTGTCGAACCCGGAAAGTTGTGAACCTTTGATCTGAGGCAACAGGGGTTCGGGAGATCGGACCTCGGGAGAAAGGAGGAGAGCTAATGCTCGAATTTCGCTAGAGGTCACACCAGTGGAAGTTAAAGGAAGAGCTAGGACGCGCTAGACTCTTGTTTCAGATTTCGGGGATAGAGAGAGTCGAGGGTGACTCATATCAAAACACCCAATACGCGAAATCTTGAAACTCTTTTTGGATAGGCACGTGGTCATAGCCAGTGGCCATGTAGGAGAAACTTGTAGGAATTCTGGAAGAATTGAATGCTTCTGGGATCCGCAAGAAAAAGGGTCATAGGGAGAAAGAAGTTGCTGCAATTTGTGGCAGTAAGTATGTTATGGCTTGATTGGCCAGCCCAAGGAAAGAATGCTTGCATGTCGCAGGTGTTGTTGGTAATTTTGCTACCTCACGAAGGAAGCAATAGAGAGCTGAAGAACTGGTTATAAGTTTGATAAAAGAAGCATGAAAGCTTCTACTACTATCAGATATTCAGGTAGTATAATTTTTAATGGCAGTCATGCAGGTATGAGTTTTATTACTCTTTTTGCATAATTGTTGAAAGGAAATTATGGTAAGAATTTCCTCAGCCAGAGCTATGTTATTAAATCACATGATTATATTATTTGAATGCATACCACCAGATGTGGTAAAGGTTGCAGGCCTGTGTTAATTCAAAGCTTTTTAGATTCTGAATGCACACATCGACATAGTAGAATGTCATGTTAATTTGGTTATGGGGTAGTAACCAAAGAATAAAAGATAAGAACTTGTTACAAGAATGAATGCAAGAAAGCTAGTCATGTATGAGACCAGGACATGGTTGGATATGGCAAGGTACATATAAGGAAAGATTATGAGCCACACCAGGTACCAGAAGCTTCCTACTTTTGAATAAATTTGGGCTGCAACCTTTTTGCTAACACTAATGAATACCGCATAATTATATTCTTGGTGTAGTG
>JZKD02S1672913.1:262852-275143 GCA_000966675.3 Picea glauca
ATAGAATGACGAGTCATTCTATTGGTCAAGTTGTTTGGTAATTGTGATTGAATTGCCAGGTGCAGAAATTCTAAGATTATTGCATAAGATGCTGTACATATTGAATTATGATGTATAGAAAATACCGACAATTTGTTGGCAGCATGCAAGAAGAAGTTTTGCAGGAAAATTGTAGGCAGTTTTGTGCCTGTGGAAAAATCACAAGGATGACTGCATTCATAATGTGACAAAAGCCAAGATGAATCATGAAATAGGATGTCATGTTTTGGGAATAAAAGCTGAATTTCCTTTCGAATTAATTGGAATACCTAAATGAATTCTTGTACGTTCTCTCATGATAACTGCATGTGGTTGATGCAGATGAGATGATGTTGATAAAAGTTAAAATGTTGGCTACAAAGAGTATCTCGGGAAGATGCTACTTGGAAACCTTTGAGGGCAGTTGGAACTCCTGGAGCCACGGTGCTCTAAGACTTACGGTCCGACCTGTTTCCAAGCCCAAGGAAGGGAGGTGTAGCACCGATGGACTGTTCTTGTGAAGGTGTATACTCTCGGGTGGACATGCATGTGGGGAATGAGAGACCATTGGTTGGAGTACTACTGAGGTTTGAATGGTGGGAGTGCTACCGAGGTCTAGTACCTTGGCCTAGACCATGTGGATAAGGATTGTGGACCATGGCTATCTTGGGAAGCCATTGCCCGATGGAGCCATAGCTCTGCCATGGGGTGGAAGGTCTCTCAATCAAAAGATAAGTACAATTCTCTATTTATTCTATGTTGTGTATGTTGTATATAGTTTTAGTGTTATTGAATTTGTTTGTATATACATACATATACATTGCATATATGGTTGCATTAATGCATCCATGACTGTACCTAAGGTGTCTCATATTTCGTTACTTAAGAAATATATATACCTGATGCTAATCATGTAATCGATTGGAATATGATTCAGGTGGAACCAGAAGGTGTCCTGCAAGTGTATCCTGTGCGCATATTGGACAGGAAAAACAAACATCTCCGGAATCAAGCTATAGAACTTGTAAAGGCCTAGTGGACCTAGTATGGTCCTGAGGACGCGACATGGGAGCATGAAGAGGTTATGCGGGCAGAGTACCCACATCTTTTTGAAGATTTTGAAAGGCTTGCAGAGACAGTGTAAGTTGCACTAAGGATAGTGCAAAAATAAGGGGAGGGGGATTGTAGTGTCCCCAAGGCCGAGCCCCGTTATAAACCATGTTTTGAAAGGAATTGTAATTATGTTTTATAGGATGGTGAGCCAAGTTTGAATAAGCTGGAGGCTTATGTGTTGTTAGGCCAGGGAGCCTGAGTGTTGAAGGCCAGGAGCCTGCTGTTGTATATGTAATCACGCAGAACAATTAATAAAACATAAACACAGCCATGTGCAGACCAACCACGATGAATGAGTGAAGGGGCACTAAGCATCCATAGAGTGGGCAAGGAATTAGGGGCTGGAAGGTGGGAAATGGGCTAAGTGTTGAGCCTAGGGGCTAAGCCTAGGGGGCTTAAGCCTGGGAATAATATTTTAATATTATTCCAAAAGGATATGTGCATTATATGTTTTAACCTAAGTCCTTTTAGAAGGACATGTGATTTTCCAAATGGTGGGAGGCATGCATGTTGAAGGAACGCATGCAGTCACATGGGTGACAAGTGTCAACCCCGATGCATGCAATAAAAGGCTGAGACGAGCTGTGTTGGGGGTTTCTCTTCCTCCATTCGAACCTGAACTGTCCTAAGCATGAACCGGGGGACCTTTGCAAGAGACGCTCATGCAATACTACAACGGGGAAAAAAGCCTGTGTTCGTTTTCTGAAAAGCCCGGTTCATCCTCCCCATTCTGCACTAGAGTCTGTGTAATTCCCTGTGGAAATTGCTTCTCACGCAATTTTGAAAATCAACACCGTGAGACCTGGTCGCCATTGCTGAGCTTGTTTGAGAAGTCTGAGTTTGTATTCCCGGTTGACTGTAGTGGTCATGCAGAGATGGATTGCACGTGAATTGTTGTCCAGTGCAGGTGGTAATTGAGCCTGTGTGTTATCTCTCTCTAGGTGAGGGAGGTGGATGTTGTTGGAAGAGGTTTCTTCCAGAGAGTGTCCAGCACCAGCTTCAGGCTCTGAGACTTCCTGATCCAGCCTGTTTCCGAGACCTAGAGAGGGAGGTTAGCATCGATGGACTGTGCTTGTGAAGGTGTATACTCTTAGGAAGAACAGACATGTGGGGAATGAGAGTCTTATAGTAGTGGGCACAAGATGGCATCCTGGGAAGAATCCTTCCAGATTTTATGTGTTGTTTCCCTATAACCTCATCCTAGTTAGGATTCCTTGCCTTGGGGTGGAGCTTAGTCCCAGCTGAGGGGTGATCCACTGCTGAGCTGATGAGCAGTGTGGTCTAAGGCTAGGAGGTTCGTGGAAGGCCTGCACTTGGTTGGTGGATCCCACCATTGTTACAAGATAAGTGTCTAACTATGTTTTATCTCATTTTATCAATATGTTTTGTATCTCTGTGTATTATAATGATCATGCATTCTGCTTTGCATTTGGATTAATGTATTTTCCATGGATTATTTATGTTAAAATGATTCTTATGCTTACTCTGAGCTTAAATGTATTTCATTGCTTAAATGCATGCGATTAATTAAGAGTGAGAATGTGTTATTCGACGTAGTAACACCTACATGGTAGCCAAGGTGCGCTACAGATTTTTTGGGTTATCTATCAAGTAGTGTTATAGTAACCCTGGGTAGATGAAAATATGAGTGAAGGGGGTGTTACAGTTTGGTATCAGAGCGCGAGTAAGCCCAGAGTTCTGAAATGGGTGTGCTACAAAGGTGATGTAAAGAATGGGTTTTTTTTTTGGAGATGAGTCCATGAAAGGATGAGTTCATGTAGCATGAGACCATGCCGTGTGAAGCAATTTGGAAATGATGTTGCTTGAAGGTGAAGTCATCTAGTGATGAGGCCATGTGGCAATGAGATTGTGCGATAAGGCTATTTAAATGTGTGGAATGTATGAAGATAAGGTGTGTTTTACAAACACTTCAAATTCAATCTGCATGTCTTCTTCCTTTATGTTACCTTTCTATTTCAGCCTCAACTATCCCTAGTCCACAAACTTGAGGAGCCCCCTCTCCCAACTTTTTTAAACTTTAGATTTTGATCTTCATCATTGAATGTTACATTTTTGAACTTAGGTTACTTATAATATTTCAATGATGCTTTCATGTTTTGGGGTATTATTTACGGTGTCTTGTGGATGAAATGGATGCTTTTTGAGAATACTAATAGATTGTCTCACCCTTGTTCTTTTGAATACATACTTTTGGTGCTTTGTGTCAACCCTCATGGATTTATTAGTTTCATTGAATGATGTATTTCTTGTTTCTTGATGACGATCCGATGATTGAATTTAATCTGAATTTAATTGCATACTCTTGCATAAGATTTATGATGGAAGCTTTGCATGCTTACTCCATTGATTTATTGTTTTACATCTTATAGCTTGAAGTGTGTGAAATGATATTACCTACTATAATGTCATGAAAATGTCTAGTTTGTGATGCTTTGTGTCCATAGGATTAACAATGGAATGAAATCCAGTCAATGGTCAACCAATGAGCTTTAACAAAAGCATAATAGATGTTGTATTAGATCAACAAGCAGATAAATGAACAAGTGGAATATGCATGTATAGATGGAAGTTATGAAATGGTATGAAAAATAAATATAAATGATACATCAAAACATATTGCAATGGTGTCAAGCTATTTCTAATAAAAAAATATCATAGTTAGGTTTCCCACAAGTTTGCATCAAGAACTTGATGAGATTGGTATCGAATACTCAATGATGACCATGGTGTAAAGGGTGCATAGAGTGAAGGGAATGTGGAGTGTTAAGGTGTGGGAAATTTCGGATACTAAGAAAAAAAATATCGTTTCAAGCATTTAATAAGTTACTCAAACCCATCTTGTAGCATTGAAGGACTTTTAATCTAGTTTTGGATGAAATCAATTGTTTTAATGAAGTTTTCACTATAAGTGCATTTGGTTCCTAGGGGATATCTTTAGCATAAATTATCAATTTCTTATGATATAGTTTTTGAGGCATAAGTAAGTTGGATTCAAAACAATATTGAAAAAAAAAATATTCGTTTTGGTGAAGCAATTTCTCGAATGTGAGCTAGACTTTGGGCTCTTAGACCTATTTGCATGCATTTCTTTGTTTCGTCCAAAATGAGTATGGAAACTCCAAAATAATATAGGTGGATTATTTTGGGCCTATGAACTCAACCCAACTAACATAATTCAATGATTAGGCCCACATGTACTTAATGGAACTAATGTAAATGCATTTTTTAATTCAACATTTGTTTTATAAAATGGGTGGTTGCATGTTTATTATTGGGAAACAAATTTTCATGATTATAATAAATTTTTGGTATAATGTACGAACATAATAAAATAATTGAACCCATCGAATATGATATCATACTGATAAATCCCCAAGTAACACTACTTAGTTTGACTTCATTGTTTGGACCAGAAAATTCCCTCAATTTCTCTGCTCCCAATTTCGAGTTTTGGGATGGATAATTGTATTCTTGACTTGTGTGTTTGTTTGTGTGTAATGGATCTGACTTACGCAATTTTTCAAAGTGTAATTGAGGTGAGTTTGTTTTTTTAATGTAACTTTATGTGCATAGGTGACAACATCTCTCCAATACTGAGTTGTAGAGTGCCTTTGTTAAGGTCTTAACACTCATTTATATTTATTTTATTAGTTATGATTAGGTCATATTAGTGTTAGGTTACATCTCATTCCCTTTATCTCCAATTTATAATAAAGGAGAATAACTTGTATAATCATTTCATTATGTCTTGTGTGTTGCATATATTGCAAAAGGAGGTTTCCCCCTCGAAGTTTATTATTCATTGGACACTTTTTGGAGTTTGATTCATAATATTATGTATTAAAGAATACAATCATATGGTTTCACTCCTTAAAATGATACATCTTGACATTTTTACTATAATTTTTTTGGAACGATTCATAAATCAAATTTGAGGAATACTCTCGAGACATAGAAAAGTATGTCTCATAAAAAATTTAGGCATGCTATACTTTCTGAGATATATCCTATGGAAGTGAGGGTTTCTGACTAGTCCTAAAATTAGTTTCAAACAAGACATCTCAAAATTTTCACTATAAAATGTTTTCTGGGATGATCTAGACAATGGAAGTTTTAGGTTGTTGAGGAGAGATAACACAATATGTATGGTACAAATTTCTAGGTACTAATTCATTATAATTTCAGATATGTTGTCCATGGAAGTGAGAGTTTGTGAATAGTCCTAAAACTAGTCTCAAATAGGTGTTGTTGGTAGACATGCCATATATGAAGTTTGAAAAGTCCAAATTGAATATTGTTAATTTGTTTGGAAAGAAGACAAACCATATTATTCAAAGTAACAATTTCCAAAACTGATATGAAATATTGGACATGTCACATTCTATACAAGTTTGTTCTCTAGAACGGGAAAAAAATCAACAAGGTTTAGTAAAGTTACCATAAGTTTCACTTGGCACATCAAATTTTGATCAGACCTATGGAATTGAAGAGAAAAAACATTAGAGTTATATAGACTAAAATTTCAGACTCATAAGGAAAAAATTTACATAGTTACATGAAGACAAAGAACAAATAGCAAGACAATCTCCCAACTAAGGTTTTAAAGGTACACAACTTACAATTGGAATGAATTTTTATTGGAATATTTGTTTGTGGTGATTCAAAATTTGTGATAAGGAGAAAATAGAGGAGTATTATTATTTTTATCCCACACAGGTCCAAAATAAATCACAACACCAATTAAACCTCTAGAAATTTCATCTATAACTCATGAAGAAATGAGGAAATGCATATCAATTGTTGTGATTTCTTTACATGGGAAAATGTTGTTTTGTGTGAATAATGGTGATAAAAAAGTTAATTGTTTGGTTTTCCTCATGTTTATCTAATGGTCATTAGTAGGAAAATATTCTTTAAAGTCTTTTTATGTCTCTACTCGACAACATGTAAGTTAGAATGTTTTTCTTGTGTTATTTTTCAACAATTAATTGGTCGATAGTTTTCAACCATTTATGTTTTATCAAAGGATTGAAAAAAGTCAGTATCAATTCTACTTGCTAACATATAGTTGGAAAAAAATCCAATAGCATTTATGCCATCCATTGATTATTTGCAATGAAACAAATTGTAAAAGAGCTAACAACATTTACATTATTGGTTTTAGTTTAAACATTGTATCAATGTATTGTTTTCCACATTCCATGCATTACTAGAGGATTGAAAAAATACGACAACATTTTTCCTTGATACATAGTTAAAGACAATTCTAGCAACATAACTACTACTTGTTGATAAAATTTAAATTAATTAATTAAATTTTAGTTACACATATTATATAATTTATTTAAACAAAATAAACACCTACATATTAGGTTATATGTAGGTGTTGTGATTAGAGGAGAGGTGGCTGATCAAATGTTGGATTTAGGTTTATTGGTGTAATGAATTCTTGTGAGCCTCGATCGTAGTGAAAGTGAAAAAAAATGGTTTAGAAACCTTCTTTTTATATTTACAAAGAAAAAATGGAAATCAATTCATATATATAAATAGATCAAGGGTTTAGTTAACCCTTTACAATATTTTGGCACCCTAAAATGCTCTTGATTGACATATTTATTAACAGGTTTATATAGGAAGGCCCCCTCGGGGGGAAACTCAATTGGCAAGTGTCGTGATATGAAGTGTTATGAGGTTCCAAGTTAAAACCCCCTTGATTTACCTGTTCTTCTAGAAGGGGAATACGTATGGGACCTAGAGGTTATAATGGTAGCGATTGAAATTGACCCCATGTCATGTGAGTACGAGACCAACACAGTTGTCGATTCGTCTAGTCATAAAAAAAAAGATGTTAATAGATTTTTTAGTAGCTCCATCAAGAAATTAAAAATTACCTCAATCAAGTGCATGTAAACATTGTTTGACACCCTATATTTCCAAAATGTACGAGTGAGGTTCACGTATTCACCCATATTAGAAATAAATCAAGAAGAGAAATGAAAATATCAAGGGAGAATAGTCTCCCATCTACCATCTACACCAAAATCAAAGATTTCTTTGAGGACCAAGTGTTGCGGAATAATGTGGAACACAACATGAAAACAAATAACATAGTTCTTGAGATAATTGAAGAGGAACTACAATTTTTGAAGAAAAAGGTGGTTTCTGAAGACACCATTAAAAAACTTAAGAAAAGCACACTATGATAAAAATATCAATGTTCATATTAGATATTGATCACCTTATCACCATCGCCATGATGAAAATGACCCAAGGTGTCTTCTTTTTATATTCTCAAGATCTAACCAATTTCCATAGAATCTGGAAGGTCGTGTCCACATGTAACCGTCGGTTGCTAGTGTTGATTCCACCAAATATGTGTTGTTGATTTGGATCAACGAGGATTCTCAAAACACCCACCTACACATCCAAATCGTAGTCAATTCTTAGATTATTCGATCCACCACATGACTATCTTCGTTTGTTGGTTGAATATTCGACTAACAACATGTCGACTAATTGACCAACTAGTGTAGTGTGTTGGTTGATCTCAAAATTGACTATATGCAAATTTTGGTCGACCTCTCGACCGACAGAACCTAGAAGATGTGTGATGAACCATCAATGCTTGATGTTCCAACACAAATAACAACCAACAAGTTTCCTAGAGGTACATCTAACTATTGGAAAGAATGATAAGTGAGTAATAACAAGTCATCAAGTGAATATTCCACATGAAATAGTGTTCCAACCCACAAGCATCAAGAGAAACTAGAAGAGGAAAAAATTGTCCACATTCAAGATTAGATATCAAAAGAATGAGTAATTTGCATAAGTATATCCTATTTATTCACAAAGAAGATAGATTAAATTGCAAAATAAAAATTGGCTCAGTGAATTAAAAAAAGAGTTCCTTGTATACAAAATAGGGTGACTCTTTATATTCTTACTCTAAATAGCTCTTTTTCCTTACATGGTTTCGTCCTCATTCGAAAAGCTGATGATGAGGATTTATTTCTAATAAAAATATATAATTCTAGAATTATCCCCCACCCATATGCACTTGCAACCAAAGGATTGCTGTCTAATTCTTATCGTTGTCCCGATATCTTTGTTTTGGGATTGGTGAATTCTTGAAGATAAGCTTATTCGATGGATTTTTTTGGATCCTTCACCTCTTTGTTAATTCCAAAACCTTTTCTTGGATTTCCACCTCATTATTAGAATAAGTGTATCATTCTCTATCGTGCTACAAATGTGCAATTTAATCTTCCCTTTGTGTCTCATGCCTTCAAACATGGTAAGATTGTGAAATGGGAAGATTTGAGGCTTGGGCTCATCTAGCAAGCCCCTTTCCATTTTTTTTAAAAAAGTATCCATTTCCAAGTCCAAGAGACCTTGCTTATTTTTCTCCATGCAACTAATATTCTTTTCTCAAAACCATTGTTCTTAATCACGAGCCCAAAAACTAATTTATGGGTTTGTGCATAACTACTCTCCAAGTATGTCCTGGAATTAGTACCCTTCCTACATTTGGTGTTGAAATATGTTGAAATTTTGGAATCATGCTCCTTTACAATAGTTTTCAACCTTTTCAACTAGGGCTCACATTTTCTTCCAATGAGTGTTAGGAAATAAATCACAGAGAAATTAAAATAAGAATAATGAAAAAATAAAATAAGAAATCAAAATACACAAGAGACACAACATATACATGGCTCACCCAATGTGGGATACATCCACAGAGAAATTTTCTAGTCCTTCTTCTATTTCTCCATCAAAATAAAGGGATAAAACCTACAACACTCTCGTTGTAACTTCCTAATTACTTTTTTTACAATTTATTTCCCCTTTTTTTATCGTGCTCTCTCATAATACACACAAACTATATTTTTCACATTGCGCACACTATACTACACCTCATATAATGATGTATCCTAATCTGTTTATAGGATTCATTACATGTAATCCACATGCATAATACTACGGGCTACCAAAAAACCATGATTTAGAAAAAAATAGGTCACCAATACCATGGGTCAAAAAACCATTTGTTTCTTTAAAATAATTTTACTCTTTTACTTAACCACTTTCTTACTCAAAACATATTTGGATCTTTTACCAAGTCAAGTTTATCCTAAAAATCCCTCCTTTAAATATGACTTGGATTTTTCCTTGACCAAAGTGGCCAAGTGAGCCTTCACCACCCATCGCTAGGCCTAACCTCCCTCAAATTATATAACCAGGGAATCTTGCATGCTCCCCATTTTTTGAACTCTTTGTAATTATCTTCTTGTGAATGAGAGTCATTGGAAAATATCTCTCTTCAGGGATAAGCTACCACCATTCTAGATAGCTTGTGTTCTTTGCATTTTACAGTCTTTTGTATTTGAGATAGTCATTAATAGAATCTGATTTTAATTGTATTAATGTGTTTCATGCAATGTCTCTATGTGTTTCCTTGTCATATCTCTGCCTTCGTGTCCTTCTCAATATAATCTGGATCAAATATGGCAGGTTGTTCTAATCATGTAAGTGAACCTAACCCTGTGCCTACTTCCTTTGATCAACTAGCATGAAAATATGTTCTCTATCATCATCCTCACCATAAAATCAAAGAAATTGCAATCTTTCTTTTATATCTTTGCAAAAGAGACATGAAAGACATAATTATGGACTATGTGTTTCCTACTAGGATATATTGTGGTTGGATTGATGGATGGTTGTGGAATCATTTGACTAGATGTTTAAGAACTTCATATCATTTTGTATCATCAGTCATATAGTCATGCAACATTCCTCTTACTGATGATTTCCTTGGAAGTGGTCGACTGAGGATTGACCTCACATGAAAGTCGACTGGAGTTTCAACTGAGTACTTAAGGAGAAGCACAAGTTCAGGGGGAGCATGCCTTTTCCATTGATTTCAAAGGGGGAGAGTTGTAGATAGGGGGAGAATTCTCTTTATTCCTAGGAGAGTTGCAGACAAGGGGATAATTCTTTCTATGCATGGTGGACTATGTGTTTCATTGCAAGATTTCCATCAATGACAAATGGGGAGATTGTTGGAATTATTTTCATTGATGCCAAAGGATTGACGATGTCATTAATTTCATATTATGGAATTACAATGCACACACCATTTCCAATATTAACTTACATATATATGTCCACAAGTATATTAAAAAAGGGGTGCATGTGAAAAATTAAAAAGTGAAATGGTGGTTTCAAGCCCATGGGTTTGGGGTATTTTCCCATGATAATTGGGGTATTTTCCCATGGTATTTGGAATCAATTATTTAATTAAGGTGCATTACCTCATGAAGGGTTATGAGAAAGTATAAAAAAATAAAGAGTTGAGAGAAAGTTAGTGTGTGAAAAATGGATTAGCAAAGATTGAATTGTGAAATCAGTTTCAGGTCATCTTAGCATTTTCACGATAACTTATTTTATAGGAAATTTCACACCCTGAAATTGTTATAGATAGAGGAGATATCTTGGTGTACATGTGATAAAAATATCATATTCTGCTTCACTATACTTTTGGAGATATGCCCTGCAAAATCTAGGATCCCCGAATGCTCCTTAAATTAGTTTCAAACATGTCATCTTGGCACTTTCACTATACATTGTTTTTTGTGATGTTTTAGAACCCAATATTTCACAAATAATGCGGAGATATCATGGTGTACATGTGGTAATAATACAATATTTTGGTTCGCTATACTTCAAAGATATGACCTGTGGAAGTTAGGGTTCTTGAATTCTCTTGAAATCAGTTTCAAATAGGTCATCTTGGCACTTTAAATATAACCTATTTTTTGTGATGTTTCAAACCATGAAATTTATCAAAGACAGAGGAGAGATCATGGTGTACATGTGGTAAAAAATACTATATTATTTTTCTCTACAATTTTGGATATATGGTTTGTGGAAGTTAGGGTTCATGAATGCTCCTGAAATTAGCTTCACGCGGGACATCGTGGAACTTTGCTATAACTTAGTTGCTGGAATGTTCCAGACCCTGATAGAGACAGAGGTGATATCTTGGTGTACATGTGGTAAAAATATCATATTCTAGTTCTCTACACTTTCGTAGATATGCTCTTTGGAAATTAGGATTCTTGAATGCTCCTGAAATCGGTTTCAAAAAAGTCAACTTGGCACTTTTTCTATAACTTATTTTCTAGGATGTTTTAGACCTTGAGATTTTGTAGAGACATAAGAGACATATAGAAGCACCTTAGGTAAAAGTTTCAGAATCATATTTGAAAAATTGGATACATGGCATGTTGTACAAGTTTTTTCTTGGGAAGAGTCCCAAAACAACAAGCTTTGGGAAAGTTACCATTTGGAAATTCAAATTTTGATTAGACCTAGTAAAGGCAGAAGTAGTGAGTATACCTAAAGAAGGAAGAAGTAGTGGGTAGACCTAGTAAATGCAGGAGCAACAACCTAACTTGGTGAAGTCATAAATAGTAAGTAGATTCAGTGAAGGTTGGTGCAACTCAGAGATTGGTGTCTCTTGCTAAGTTGGTTCTTAGTAGTGGGGGTTGGTGTCTATGAAGGTATGAAAGAGATTGGTGTCTCTTTCTAATTTGGTGCTTAGCGGTGGGGATTGGTATCTACAAAGATTTGTAAGAGTAGGTTGGTGCCTAACAAGATTTTTATCAGTGGGGATTAGTGCCTACAAATGTTTGTAACAGTAGATTGATGCCCATAAAGAATTATAAAGAAACATTTCCTAGTTTTCTCCCGAAAGGGTTTCCATGTAAATCTTGTGTTCCATATTCCATGTTCCATGTTCCATAGTTAATATGTGATAATTTAATTGTGGTTGATGGATGTTTGAAGAAGTAAAAAAAAATCTTATACTAATTCAACATCCCTTCTCAATGTAAGTGTGTGCTCAACAGAAGAGATGAGGAGAAAATAAGAAGAAAAAAAATCACAAGAAGAGGGAGGCACATGACACAAATCCAATGGGAATCAACATACCAAGAACATCCTTAGGCGCCCCTCTAACGAGAGTGAACTTTCCATTAGGATAATTGGGATTAGGGGCATTCACATAGTTCAAGGCCCAAAAAGTGGCAAATCTAAACTCCTTCAAATTTGATAAAGATTCAGGAAATATTGTCT
>JZKD02S1672913.1:341597-370322 GCA_000966675.3 Picea glauca
ACCATTGTCAACCATGGTCATGGTCAACCAAGGTCAACCATTGTGAAGGTCATCCATAGTGAATGCCAACCATAATGAAGGTCTATAGAAGTTAGCCAGGGTGAAGGTCTACATAAGTTAACCATGGTCATGGTCATGGTCAACCATAAATAACCATGATCATGGTAATCCAAATTCAACCTAACTTAACCATGGTCCTGGTCAACCAAGGTCAACCATAGTGAACCTTTCCATCCCAAAGTCAACCAAGTTCTACCAAACTTAACCATGGGCATGGTCAACCATAGTCAAGTATGGTCATTCTAAATTATTGTATTAATACTTCAATAATGTATTATTAGTGTATTACTACTTTAAGAATGTATTTATAGGGGTATTGATACTTTAATAGTGTATTATTAAAGTATTGATATTTTTTAATGTTTTAATTATTTAATAGTAATGTTTTAATATTAATATTAATGTTTTAGTGTATTAATAATATTAATAAATACATTATTAATAATGTATTTATTAATGTATTATTACTTTAATAATTTATTATTTATGCATTACTTTATTAGAGTATTAATACTTTAACAATGTGTTATTGTATTAATTAATTAATAAATTACATTATTAATGTATTAGTACTTTAATATTTTACATTATATATTGATGTATTAGTTAATTAATACATTACATTATTAATGTACCAATTAATTAACAGGTTACATTACACATTAATGTAAATTTATACTTTAATTTATACAATATATTAATGTAATAATATATTAAGGTTTTATCAATGTCTTACTACTTTATGAAAGTGTTGTTCTATTTATGTATTGATATTTTATTAATGTCTTAATGTATTAATATCTTATTAATGCTTTTATTAAAAATGTAATAATATGTATTAATTAATTAAATAAATACATTTCAATATGCTTTAATGTATCAATGTTATTCATAGCATGACTATAAGAAATCATGATCTTGATCAATTATAGTTAACCATAGTCATTTTCCATAAATGTATTAATAATTTAACAATGTATTATCTATATAAGTGTATTAATACTTTAACAGTATATTAATGTGTTAATTAATTAATAAATAATATTATTAATGTATTAGTACTTTAATATGCTACATTATGCATTAATTTATTAATTATATTATTAATGTATCAATTAATTAATAAGTTACATTATACTTTAATGCAAATTTATACATTGTATAAATGTTATAATGTATTAATGTTTTATTAATTTCTTACTACTTTATTAATGTATTATTTTATTTGATTATTAATACTTTACTAATGTCCTATTGTATTAATACTTTAGTAATATATTTATTAAAAATGTATTAATCAATTAAATTAATGAGCTTCATATACTTTAGTGTATCAATGATATTGGTAGTCATGACCATAAGAAACCATGATTATGATCAATCATATTATTCATTTTCATTAAATGTATTAATACTTTAATAATGTATTATTAATGTATTACTACTTTAATAATATATTTATTAAGCTATTACATCTTTAATAATGTATTTTTACTTTAATAATGTATTATTAATATATTACTTTAATAGAGTATTAATAATTTGGCAATGTATTACTTAATAATGTATTAATGTATTAATATTTTAATAATGTTTTACTAAATATATTAACTTCAATGCATTACTACTTTATTAATGTATTATTTTGTTAGTGTATTAATACATTAGCAAGTGTAATTATTAATCCATTTATTGTATTTATTGATGTATTCAATATATTAGTGCTTGCTATTGATCTATCTAATATATTAGTAATGTATTTATTAGTGCTTTAATATTTCAATAATGTATTTATTAATATATTTAATGTATTATATTATTAATGTATTAATACTTTATCAATGTATAAATTAATAATGTATTAATGTATTACTATATTGATCATTAGTGTGTTAATGTATTAATTAATTAATATATTTATTATGTATTCAATATATTAGTGTTTGCTAGTATATTAATAATATATTTGTTGATGTATTTATTAGTGCATTAATACTTTAGTATGTATTTATTAATGCATTTAATGTATTCAATTTGTTAATGTATTTTTAAAAATGGGGATAGAAACATTCCCTCTAATTATAGGACCATTATGATTAGCCTGATTTTAGCCAAGCTTTATGGAATTATTTTGGAAAAGAAGATTGGCCTTTGGATAGAAAATCATGGTAAAAGAGCTAAAGGCCAGGCTCGGCTTAGGAAATATCATTCAACTGTGGAACATATTGTTACCTTTAGGATCATTGCAGTGGAGTTCTGTAATACTAAAACCAATCTTTTTTGTTGTTTTGTTGACTTTAGAAAAGCTTTTGACATGGTTCCTAGGAAAAACCTTTGGAATAGGTTGAAAGAGATAAAAGTTCCTCTCGAGTTGAGGGCTGCTGAAATAAGGATGTATGAGAATGTTATTTCTAAGTTTAAAAACATTGAGGGCTGGTCAAAAGAGATTAACTGCAATATCATAGTCAAACAAGGTTGTCCCTTGTACCTTACCATTTTTGGCATATCCATTGACAAGTTAGAAGATTGCTTGGAAAAAACAGGTTGTGTCGGCCCTACTCTCACTAGTATAGTCATCAATCTTCTTCTTTATACCGATGATATCGTTCTTATGGAAAGGAGTCCCCATGATCTTGAAAACAAACTAAAAATCCTTAAGGAGTTTTTCTCCAATATGGATATGACTGTTAATACTGATAAGACTAAGGTCATGATTATTAAATCCACTAATATCTCTTATGATACCTTTATATATGACAAAAAAAACTTGGAGGAAGTGACTTCATAGAAATATATTGGAATTGATATTCACCACAAGCTCAATTGGAATTATAGCATTGAGAAAAGGATTATCGGGGGATGGAAAGATTATTATGGGCTTGAAAACAATTGTAAATCAACTGAAATTTGGAGTTGGGATAAGAATAAATTCATCTTTGAGAGTCTTGTTACACCTGTTATTTTTTATGGATGTGAAGTTTGGGGTTGTAGTATCTCTCGTGAATCATGGAGAAAGACAATGCAAGTACAAAATAATTTTATAATCTATAATCTCAAAATTAAAGGAAATACACCCTATCCCATCCTCCTCTTAGAAACAAGCGTCTCCCCCATTGAAAGCATGGCTATGACTAGATACCTAATATATAATAACAAGTTAAACAACATGGAAGACAAGAGGCTTCCTAAAATTGTTTCAAAATCGAGCCATAACCACCATTGACTCAAGCGAGGATGGCATAAATATGCCCAGTCTTGGCTAAACTGAGGAATCATGGAAGACACCATTTTGCAGAATAAAGATACTATTAAAAAAAACGTCAGATCAAAATTTAAGGAGAAAATGTGGTGTGATAAAGAGTTCTAGAGGAAAAAGGAAAATTAAGGTATTATAAGGATGTAATCAACCCTAATCTAGAAGATCAAAATTATCTATCTGTTTTAGTGTAAAGAAAAAAATAAACATTGCTAAGATAAGAAGAAATTCTCACGAGCTCCATAGTGAAACTGGGCGTTGGTCAATTCCTAAAATGCCATGGGATGAAAGAGTGTGTCACCTTTGAGACACTAATAAATTTGAAGATGAAAATCACTTTCTCTTAGATTGTCGAGCCTATACCGACATTAGATCTCATTTTCAAAACAAAATTCTAAATAATTGCAAATAACCAATTCGGTCTTAGTGGACGTTAATAATCATCATCATCATCATCAATTTATCAATCAATTAATAAGTTAATATTGTAAATTAATAGATTAATTTATACATTATTATTATATATTACATTATAATTTATATATTAAATTTATACATTATTATTATTATATATTACAAGGTAATAATCAATTAATACATTAATGATCATCCCTAAGACATGTAGGTCGTGTACTTGCAACAACCACTATATAAATGTGGTTGATATAAGTTGATCGATGCCATTAATTTGGAAAGGTGACTAAATGGCGTCCATCATATCAGTCACTTTCATAAAGTGGTTGTTGCTAGTTTGGTATTTAATTTTATTTGCGATTAGCGTTATGGATGAAGTGGTAGAATCAAGATATTCTAGCGCTGGGCATTTGAAAAATTAAGATAGACGACAAAAATAAAGGTTGTTTAAACGTCATCCACATACACTTTGAAATGGTGGTGACAAGTGCGTCCATAAGTTCCATTTCAGCCTCCCAAAAGAGTATGTTCCACTTAAGAAAATAGTTTGGAATTAGACTGGGACTGGACTTTGATTAAAACGGAAGATTTGGTGGGCGTACCGTATGAGACTTTTGATTCTTTGTTTCATATTGAAGATTGGGTAGATTGTTCAAGGTGACATCAGAACATAAACATGGACACAGATAGTCTTTGAGGAAGCAACTCCATCTCTTCGAACAACATAACTCGCAATGTTGGGTAACCTATTCCTCTATCTTTCGCAATGAAAAAGGGGAGCCAAATCTCAATAAATGTTTGAACATTACATCTAAAGAGTAAAGGATAACATATCAATATGATTTCTCTGCAATACGTATTAATACGAGTCTAGCGAAACTAACCGGCTGCCCGGAAGATATAAATATCTTCTGGACTCCGAGGAAAGCTGGTGCAACGAGTTAAGCTGTTCGAAAATTGTTTTTCCCTTTTCATAACTACTACCAAATTCGGTGCGTGCGATGATGTCTGTGGCAAGCCTTCTCAAATGTTCGCTTACTTCGATTTCATTAGATCGGGAACGCTTTCTAAGAATATCCTCAAAATAATCTAGCATTTCTGCGGTGCAATCCATCATATTTTTCACATGCCCCTGTACAGATCAATTAAGGTTAACCGGTGATACATTTTTGGTGCTTACAAGAAATCGAGAGAGCATTCATTGAGCAGTGTCAATGACTGACTTGATGGCATTTGTGTTCAAGGTAAATCAGAGGAACAACAATGGAGTTGTTCATAGCTTCTCCTCATTCATATAAAAAAATAAATTCAACAACTGTACACACAACAACAATGGCTCCACATTCATATATATAATTAAATTCAAATAGTTTACACACAACAACAATGGAGCTGTTAAACTCTTCTCCACATTCATATAAAAAATTAAATTCAAAATACATCAAACTAGATATTTTTCTAGAACACTCCATCCTTCACCTACCCAATAAATGAAAATTCACCTATAGTGCATTTATGATGACTATCCACTATCAGCTTTGTCAAATAGGGGAGAAATTAATCCATTCAACACTCTCCTTAATTTTGACCATTACAAAAATACGCACAAACAATGCCTAATTGTTGTCTCTTAAATTCAAAAGTATCTCTTCCCCATGGCTTGGTGAAAATATATACTAATTATTCTTTTGAACCACAAAACTATAGCATAATGCTACCATCGTTGAAATAAAATGATAGCGAGTGTCAATTGTTTACTCTTGCAGTGAAACACGTGATTCTTAGATAATGCAATTGATGAACTGTTGTCGCAAAATATAGGAGTTGGCTCCTTCTCTTCATGTGTAATATGCCTAAGGATACTTCTCAACCAAACTACATGACATGGAGATGAATTTGTTGCACTTCTACTGAAGAAATTATGACGATGGGTTGTTTCTTAGAAGCCCATGAAATTCAAAATGTACCCAACAGAAATGCATACCAATAAATACTTTTCCTATCATAACGCTACCTGCAAAATCACTGTCTTTATATCCAACAAGTTAATCTTCTTCTGAATATTGGAATACCAAATTCCATAATCTATTGTACCTGCAATATACGTCAAAAATAATTTTCCAACTTTCAGATTTTCCATAAATCTTGAAATTAAACTCACTACATACATGATGTATGGTCGGGTAGTTGTAAGATACATGAAGATTCCTACAAGCCTCTTATATAGAATATAATCAATTCTTGTTCCTTCATCTTGTTTTCTTAGCTTTGTACTTGTTTCAATTGGTGTATTTGCATTTGTTCTCTTTGAAACTTTTCAAAATATGTGGCATATTTCTGCTGAGAAATAAAAATTCTCATTTCAAATTGTTCAACTTCAATTCAGAGAAAACACTTCATAAATCACTCATTTCAAATTCACTTTACATGGCTGCTTTGAAATCATTCAACAACAAATTTCATGTATAAATCATGTCATCAACATAGAGACAAAATATCAAAATACTACATTTTTGGTGTAAACGTGGATTCATTGCTGCTATTGTTGAACCCATTGTTGACCAAATAGGAATCAAGACAATTATACCAAGCTCTTGGATATTGCTTCAAAGCGTACATTGATTTCTCCAATTTGTACACTTTGTACTCTTTATCTTTGATCTGAAATCTCGGTGGTGATCCATGTTAATTTTCTTCATATGAGATATAATCGATGTATTATTACAATAATGAGTGTTCCATATATAGGGAACATAAGGTGACCATCCATGAAAGGGTGCGTCCCTTGAATAATCAAATAAGTATTTATTATTATCATTTACTTGTTAATTATTATCTTTAGAGAATGTCTTCCCAATGTTGTCCAAACATCAATACTCCCTCTCAACGAGGGAGACATTATGCAACATGCCACTCTTGTCTTTGAAGTATACAAACTTAACCCTAGACTCATGACACTTGTCTGTCAATCTTGAGAGACATCTCTCTCCCACCTGAACCGAGAAGAAAGTCCTTCTCTGACTTTCCCTCTGAGACAATTAACTCTCTAAGATTAGGCTCATTTAGGGTCCGCATGTAATATCATATAGCATCTTGTATCTTTATCAGTCCTTGTCAAGTAACCATGACTAGGACAAAGAACACACTATGATATTTCACCACAGGCACACACCTATGAGTGAATTTCGGCTTGATGCTAATTGACACGTGGAAATGACTTCAAGCACCTCAAGTCCATATTATTCCTTGTCATGATCAAGGAAGGACTATGTCTAGGCTCATTTATCACAAGTGCACCTTTGTGATAAATGTATCATATCTCCCTTGGTATGCAGCCCAATGTAGGATAAGTTATGCCCGATGTTGAAACATCAACACTCCCTCTTAGCTAGGGAGGTACCTTTCCATAGTCATACACAACTACTATCCAGAGACACGCAGTCTCAGTCAGTGGTACAAAACTACCATAGTAGTAAAAGATTTGTCACACATGGCACTCCCATGTGGACTTCTAGAGGCTACTTCCTGTAGGAACACTTAGGGTCAACTCCTCATAGTGTGAGGCATCAAGGGTAAACTCCCATGACATGTCCTCATGTTCTATGAACATGGGACGATGGGATATAAGCCTAAATGCACTTATTCCTTCTTGAATAAGTGTTCCATATATCCCTTCTCAGATAAGTGTCCTCACAAATTAACCCAACTCAATTCACAGTGGAGTATTATCTGAAGAAAGTTTGTCACACATGGCACTCCATATGGACTTCTAGAGGCTACACCCTCTAGAAACACTAGGGTCAACTCCCTTGATATGTCCTCATGTGCTCTCCGCATGGGACGTTGGGTTATAAGACCAACTACACTTATTCCTTCTCGAATAAGTGTTCCACTTATCCCTTCTCGGATAAGTGTCCTCAAAGATTAACTCAACTCAATTCACAGAGGAGTACGATCTGGAGAAAATTTGTCACACATGGCACTCCATGTGGACTTCTAGAGGCTACACCCTCTAGAAACACTAGGGTCATCTCCCATAGTGTATGACGTCAAGGGTCAAATCCGTTGACATGTCCTCATGTGCTCTCCACATGGGACATTGGGTTATAAGCCCAACCACACTTATCCCTTCTCGGATAATTGTGATCACAGATCAAAACAACTCAGTCACATAGGAGTACAATATGGAGAATGTCTCAGGAAGCTACAAACATCAACACTACCTCTCAGCAAGGGAGGTATTCTCTGCCATGCTAAGTCTGTCACATAAGTACTTAAACTTCATCCTGGTTTGGTAATAACATCAGAAACCTGCTCACCTATAGGAAGGTACTGCACCAATACTTCCTTCCTCTGCACCATTTCTCAGATGAAATGGTACTTGATCTCAATGTGGTTCGATTTGTTATGAAACACCGGATTATCAGATATCTTCACACAACTTTGGTTACCATTGTAATGTCCCCACTTTGGGACATCATCACAGTGCAGAGATTTATGATGACCAGAGTAGCCAGATGGATGTTATAGCGAGTACAAAGGTATTTGAGAGGTATTGTGGGGTCCAGCTTGCATTGACCATCATATTCCATCATTATGAGCCATTCCGCACAGGTTGGCTTTGGTTTCGTTGCATTCCGATGATTTCCATGATTTTGAATATTTTGAGCTATAAGTTAATTGAAATAACTGAAGAGGTCATTTTGGGCTTATTATTTGGAGGAACCTCTCAATGTAATATCTTATTGGAATCGAGAGTAGCAACACTACAAGATGGGATGACTAGAAGTGACTTTCAGTGGCCAGAGAAGCCACAAGGAGAGATAAGGATCTTTTCAGAGGTAAAAAGGTTAATTAATTAATTAAAGTGATTTAATTAATTAATTAATTATCAATAAAATGAAAGTCACTTTGGAGGGACAAGGTGAGCCAAAAAGTATAAAAGGAAGGCAAGGGCCTCTACTCTATTAATTCATGTATGATCTTATTTTGATATCTAGCTTCTAGCTAGTGAGCCCAACATTGGGGGTTTTGAGGGTTTTAACTTAACAAAGCCTAGAGGATGATTCGGTGGTGAAAGATTCCACCTACCTTGTCCCAAGCTTGGTCTCAGAGATGTAATATGCTCCCACACCATTCTAGATCTACTCAGTTGCAGGAGGATTCCACATCAATTACTTGTGCAGATAGAGAGAGGGCGCACCAGTTGGGGGTTTCCAGCAAGGGGGGCACACCATTCATTGAGGGAGGATTCGTCCTAGCTGAGGAGAAGTGATTTCATGAATTCCAGGTATTGGGTTTTCCTTGCAGGTGTCCTAGCATCATTCTTGGTGGTTTCTAGAGGCATTTCAGTGGCAGGATTATTTGTATTGACAGTGGGACAATTTCCCAAGAGGAGGGCGCACCATTATTTGGAGGGTAGCTAGATCTAAGGATCTAGCAGGTATTTTGATGATTTGAGCACTTGGGTATTCATTTTCGTGTCCGGTCTATCATTCTAGTATATTGGTGGAGCTGTTGGAGGTCTTTAGGAGAGAGGCCGGATTATTAGGGTTTCAGTCATCTAGTGGGGCACACCATTCAGTGGAGGAGTTCAAATCTATAGGGTTTGAGAGGGATCTTGGAGATTCGGGCACCTAGGTTGTTCTTGCCATCACCTAATCTATTGTTCAACATATTTCTTAGGGTGATTGGACATCCTTGGCACTAGGGATGAATTGTTGAGGACCTTCAGCTATCCAACAGGATGTGACATTGGTCTTCATTTCTTATCCAACCTTTGGAGGCTTATTTTGTATTATTGAGAGAATTTTGTAGCATCTCTATTGTATATTTTCATAGCCATCTATTGAGCATTCCAGATCGACATATCCATTGTAGCAGGTTCTTCTATCTTATGAATAAAAGAATATTTGAGATGTTTTGGCTTGTCTATCATATTGCATATGGTTGAGGTATGTTCCATGGTTATATCTTCTTGTTTATTGCTGCAACACATATATATAACACATCAGTAAACCCTAAGGCCGAAATCAAGAGGCCATTCAACAAGTAAACACATCTAAACAAGTAGGACAACAAAGTGTTTGACGAAATGCCACAACCATAAAAGTTTTAAAAAGACACCAAAACTGTGATGATCCTTGCATAATGGCTTGGGATCATTACAGTGGTATCAGAGCTTAGACTCCTTCTAGCCCGAGGGATCTTCCATAAGGAAAGATGGGATCTATATCTTTTGTTGGAGAAGCTGTGAGTTGTGAAATAGAATATCATGCACTTTGTGAGAGACTTGGGCCTCTAATAACGCTCCAAAAGTTTATATCCATGAAAAACCCCAGTTGGAGMGAAGATGAGGTGACATATTGGACCAACATAGTAGAGGAAATTAGAGCCAGTGTAGTTAGATGGAGGGAAACACAGAGAAACCCCACACCCATTAGGAGCACACAACTTTGCTACAGTTGCAAGGTGCCTTGGGAACTAGATCATAGGTGTAGGGGTAAGGGTAAGAAGAATATCATTGAGGTGCACTATGATAGTGATGATGAGGTTTTGGAGTAGTCTGATGATGACACTGACTCTTGCACAGAGGCTAGTGATAGTGACTCTACCTTAGAGGATAGTGATGATGACTCTTGCACAGAGGCTATGGATGCTTACACGCTTGAGGAGGATGATGACCCTTGTGTAGTGGATAGGCAGTTGGATGGACAGGACGATAGCACCAGTGTACCAGCAGACATATCACATACCATTGATGTCTTTATGTCTAAGTAGAGTGGTGACTCTAGTTAAGAGTCACACGTGTTAGCATCTATAGATGATGAGTTTCCAATGGGGGTCGTGACACATCTGTCACCTATTCAAACACCCATGACAACCACATCACATGAGGAGATCAATGGCACTTCAGGTATGATGGATGAGTCTAGTGTGAGGGATGCACACCATGGACAGGTAGACCCACATATCTAGGAGGAGGTATAGGACGTACATGCAGTTGACCCCACACATACAGGTCAACCAGAGGAGATGGAGTCACAGCTATTGGAGACTCCTTGGGTTGAGAAGATTGCAGAGGTTGACAGGTTGATGGAGCACTTACTTCCAAGATCGGCTTGCATTGATGAGGATGCACTCTTTAGTATTCAGGATGACCATAGCATGTGTCTAGACACAACTATATGGGATCCAAGCACAGAGGATAGTAGCTGGTTGAGTGCACAGGAGGATATGGCTGCTCATACAGGATATAGTGTGATTCAGGGGGAGATAGCATCTAGTGATGGGATGCATTGGCATATAGGAATACCCAGCAGAACGATAGACAGTGGATAGTTCAACATGTCATCTTATGCAAAGGATGTTGTTGAGGATTCTAGAGTTGACACTAGCAGGACTAACACTCGCCGTGAGGGGTCTGAGATGGCACCTCAGCATGAACATGATCATGAGTCACACCACTTAGCAGCACAATTGAGAGTTAGTGAGGCTATGATCATGGAAGCCACTAGACGTATTGATGACATTCATGTAGTGATGGAAGATTACTGTTGGAGAGCATCGGTGGCACATGGTAGTTTAGATGAGGGGATTTCCATGGATGATTTTCATACTCTTAGGGAGAGAGTATCTGTTATGAGGAATGACTACCAGCAGTTGTTGATAGAAAGGGATTATCTCCTGAGGGTTGGTGAGATGTATCATGAGGCTTTGAGGGAGCAGGAGTAGGAGATGGACCGACTAACTCAGAATTTGGAGAGTACTCAATGATTCTTGAAAGGCACACAGACCGCCATTCAAGAATTAGAGTCTAGGACATATGAGTCTTTTGAGGAGATCCATCAGAGATCCACTTCATCTGTCTTAGTGGACACTTAGATGTATCAGTCAGTCATGTTGACATAGGATGTTGATGATCTAGTAGAGGAGCACTAGTTGATGGAGGACACTTCCATTTGTGTCTTGGAAGTGGTTGATCTCCACATAGAGATTGATCTAGCAGTACGCCCAGGATCTGTGATGCAGCATGAGTCTGTAGGAGATGACAGGAGTATGCTGGAGCATATAGTGATGAGTGATATCTCACATAGACATGCCAGGATGTATGATGGGATTCAGAGGGGTGTATTGACTTGCATGGAGGAGACACACTTAGGGGAGTATGCATATTTCACTCTTTTACAGGAGCCCATAGTTATGAGTGAGCACCTTCACCAGATCAGTAGTCGCATGAGGAGAGATAGACAATGGTTGAGAGCATGGAGAGTGCCTAGGCCAAGGCCACCTGATAGGAGTACCTTTATGGCATCCATCCGGAGAGAGAGGGATAATCATAGGCAGTCCATTGATACTTGGTGTGTGAGAACGAGCATCATGGGCCAGGTGGTAGCAGATGAGCACACAGGGCTTCTGACAGTGATCAATCTCACACAAGAGCAGTTAGAGGAGATTGGAAGTGATAAATTTTCAAGTTTTCTATGGGACCCAGGAGTCTGTTTTGTTAGCACGATGTTCATGTTGACCCAGGTTGTACCAGAGAGCCATACACTCCACCTTGGTTTGGTTTGGAGTGGGTCTACGGGTAATTGTCCTATGGGGAGAAACCTTTTCTTTCACTTGATCATCATGATAGGGCATGGAGATGTTTGGACAAGTAATTCTTCTACAGAGGTGTCTTCACTAATATAGTTTCTAGACAATAGGTCCAATGGTCACAAGTATTTCAGCTGGAGGACCCAAGGGAGGATGGTTCAGGATGTATACAGGGGGCAGACAGTCATGGTCAAAGTAGTGCATTGTTAGCATGAGAATATTTGATAGAGGTTAGCATGGGACCCAGGGATTACGGGATTGAGTATTTCATTGACCGATAGGGGAGAGTGGACCATTACAGGGGAAAATTATTCTAACTTTCCATTGAGCTTTAGTGTTGAGAGGAGTGCATCACTTGCGAGTGCCTCATGGAGGTCTTGCATCACCTCAGTCAGGCATCAACATGTGCATTTGATGGAGGCCGTGTTGATCTTGGTAGAGCCTAGGAGGATGGACTCACTCCGGGATGAGGCCATGTGTCAGGTACATGTGACTCACGAAGTTGGTGTATTTCAGGATTATTCATCCTAGGGGCTGATAGTTCATGACTTGATATTGGACCCAGGGGGCAACATGTGTGATTGTTCATCTTTGGATGGGTTCTACTATGTATCCCAAATGTGGACATGGGATCCTGGCATTATACTTGAGGGGATTTGGTTATTTTTTCAGGACAAGCAATTTTCTAGTAGGGAGGACTGTAATGTCCCCACTTTGGGACATCATCATAGTGCAGAGATTTATGATGACTAGAGTAGCCAGATGGATGTTATAGCAAGTACAGGGGTATTTTAGAGGCATTGTGGGGTACAACTTGCATTGACCATCATATTCCATCATTATGAGCCATTCTGCACAATTTGGCTTTGGTTTCGTTGCATTCTGATGATTTCCATGATTTTGACTATTTTGAGCTATAAGTTAATTGAAATCACTAAAGAGGTCATTTTGGGCACATTACTTGGAGGAACCTCTCAGTGTAATAGCTCATTGGAATCAAGAGGAGAAAAACTACAAGATGGTATGGATAGAACTGACTTTCAATGGCAAGGGAATCCACAAGGAGAGATAAGGAGCTTTTCAGAGGTAAAAAGGTTAATTAATTAATTAATTAAATATTAATAAAATGAAAGTCACTTTGGAGGGACAAGGTGAGCCAAAAAGTATAAAAGGAAGGCAAGGTCCTCTACTCTATTCATTCATGTATGATCTTATTTTGATATCTGGCTTCTAGCTAGTGAGCCCAACATTGGGGGTTTTGAGGGTTTTGACTTAACAAACCCTAGAGGACAATTCGGTGGTGAAATATTCCACCTAACTTGTCCCAAGCTTGGTCTCAGACATGCAATACACTCCCACACCATTCTATATCTACTCAGTTGCAAGAGGATTCCGCATCAGTTACTTGTGCAGATAGAGAGAGGGCGCACTAGTTGGGGGTTTCCAACAAGGGGGGCACACCATTCATTGAGGGAGGATTCGTCCTAGCTGAGGAGAAGTGATTTCAGGAATTCTAGGCATTGGGTTTTCCTTGTAGGTGTCCTATCATCATTCTTGGTGGTTTACGGAGGCATTTCAGTGGCAATATTATTTGTATTGACAGTGGGACGATTTGCCAAGAGGAGGGCGCACCATTATTTGGAGGGTAGCTAGATCTAAGGATCTAGCAGGTATTTTGATGATTTGAGCACTTGGGTATTCATTGTCGTTCCCTGATCTATCATTCTAGTAGATTGGTGGAGTTTTTGAAGGTTTCTAGGAGAGAGGGCGAATTATTAGGGTTTTAGTCATCTAGTGGGGCACACCATTCAGTGGATTTCAGATCTACAGGGTTTGAGAGGGATCTTGGAGATTCGGGCACCTAGGTTATTCTTTCCATCACCCGATCTATTGTTTGGCATCTTTCTTGAAGTGATTGGACATCTTTGGAAATGGGGCTGAATTGTTGAGGAGCTTCAACTATCCAGCAGGACGTGGCATTGATCTTCATTTCTTATCTTTCCTTTGGAGGCTTATTTTGTATTATCGGGAGATTTTTGTAGAAGCTCTATTATCCATTTTCATAGCTATCTGTTGGGCATTCTATATCGTCATCTCCATTGTAGCAGGTTCTTCTATCTTGTGATTAAAAGAAGATTTGAGACGTTTTGGCTTGTCTATCATATTGCATATGGTTGAGGTATGTTCCATGGTTATATCTTCTTGTTTATTGCTGCAACACATATATATATATATATATATAACACATCAGTAAACCCTAAGGCCTAAATCAAGAGGTCATTCAACAATTAAACACATCTAAACAAGTAGGACAACAAAGTGTTTGACGAAATGCCACAACCAAAAAAGTTTTAAAAAGACACCAAAATCGTGATGATCCTTGCATAATGGCTTGGGATCATTACAACCATAATCAATAATGGTGGAATCCAACACATGTTCAGATAGATATACAAGGTGCTTGTGAAGACACACTGCTTCACGGACTGTCATACTTAATGCTATGTATTATGCTTATGTTGTGCTCAATGCCACAGAAGTTCATTTCCTGCTACACCAGGAAACCATGAAAGATCTCAATGTGAAGAAACACCTGAAGGTTCTCTTTTTTTCCATTGTGCTCCCTTCCCAATCAAAGTCAATATATTCTTGCCATATTATATCAATACTGGAAGTATATCATAGACCATGTCAAACTATGCCTTGCAAGTATCTCAACACATGCTTCACAACAATCTAGTGTGTCTATCTCAGTTGACTCATAAATTGGCTAAGTGCACTCATTGCATAGAAAATATCTGGTCTAGTGTTAACCGTATACATCAATGATCCAATCAGTTGTCTATACGGGGTCATATCAATCTTGTCAGAATCGGAAGAAGACACACATAGTTTCTTCATATTTGTCACCATAGTTGTAGCCATGCGTTTCAAATTTAATAACTCAAACTTATTCAATTTCTCAATTGTGTACTTCCCCTAAATCAAGAAGATCTCATCAGTTCTTTGCCACACCTCTAGTCCCAAGAAGTAGTGAATCATACCAAGTTCCTTTATCTCGAACTCAGAGGCCAACACATACTTGCATTCAATAATAAAGCTCTATGTACCTATGAGGAATAAATCATCAACGTAGAGGACCAAAATCAAGGCCTCACCATTAATAGTTTTGTAGTACATGTTGGGATCAACAACACTTTTTCTGAAGCCCAAACTCATCAGGTGTCCATCAATCCTTGCATACCAAGATTGAGGTGCCTTCTTGAGTCCATAGAGGGCCTTATTCAACCTACACAAATGAGACTCCTTATCATGTATGACGAAAACATTTGGCTACTTGATGTATATTTCTTCCCCAATCTCTCCATTGAAAAAGGTTGTATTCACATCCATTTGATGTAGTTTCCAACCCATGGATGTTGCAAGGGAAATAATCATTCAAATAGAAGTGTATCGAGAAATAGGAGAAAATGTCTCCTCATAATCTATTCCCTCCACCTGAGAGAATCCTCTAGCAACAAAACTTGCTTTGTGCTTCTTGATGCTTCCATCGGCTACATGTTTGATCTTATAGATCCATTTGGAATTCATTACAGACTTCCTTTCAGGTCTCAGAAAAATATACCACACATCATTCTTCATGATGGACTGACACTCCTGCATCATGGCATCTCTCCATACTAGATGCCTCCTCATAATAGGAAGGATTGGAATCGATTACGTGTCTCATAGCTACAATAGAGAACGAATATATCTGAGGTCTCTTTCTCTCTCGAAAGGTACCATGAGGATTTGCATGTCCTTCTACCTCCTGCAGAGTCAGACGAGCCCATGCAAGTATCTTCCAACCTACTGCAATATCTCTGGAAACTTTAAGTTGAGCAACAAGATCAACGTGATCAATTTGATCAATAGGCGATGTCTCCCGATGAATTGTTGGAGCGTGAGGGGGAGAAGGAACCAGCTCTTCCTATCTCTCACTATCAATATCCATGTGAGATCCTCTAGATTTCCTGAAGGATGCCTCCTCGTTAAGGGTAACATTTTTTCTCACCTCAATCTGTCTTTGACTAGGGATGTAGATCTAGTATGCCTTTAAAGACTCACTATACCCCACAAATGTACCCTTTCTTCCTGAAGGGTCTAGCTTGGTCATTTTTGCCTTGGGTACATGAATGTATACTGGACACCAAAATATCTTAAGTGTCCAACTTCAGACTTCACTCCGATGAAGGCCTCCTCAGGAGTCATGTTCCTCAAAGTCTTATGAGGACTTATGTTTTGAACATACACTATAGTCATGGATGCCTCTGCCCACAGAAACATAGGTAAATTCTAATCATACTAAGTAATCTTGGACCATAGTTGATATATTGAGGTTCCCTCATGAAACCAATATCTCAAGCATATCGAGGTTCCCTTATAGAGCCAATGTCCCCCAAGGCATATGAAGGTTTTCTTGTGAAACCAATTTCTTGGTTCCTTTATCTGACTATCTAAGGCATGAGATATTGGTTCCTTCATCTTTGACTAGGTCAAATGATACATAGTCAAAGTTTTAACACACTGACAAACAATAAATATCAACAATATAGGTTAATGGATGCAATACATCCTGAGCAATAGTTCATGGAGTTCAGAGCTGAGTTTATTGGATGGTCCTGTGAAGAAGGGATTACACATGCCTTTCCACATACCAACTACGACTATGTCCTGGTTTCCTAACATTGGACTTCACTGATCAATGACGCTAGATTCACCGAGCACACGAATTTCATCGGGTGTGTCGATGAGGCACTGCATGAGTGCAATGTAGCGCGTCCCAAAGTCACCATGGTTGGCATCATTGAACTCTAAGGCAACCATGCTTTGCGAAAGCACTTCAGTCTGCATTTCTTGTACGTTGATCTGTGGAAGGTAGAGCGTGCCTGAGTATGTGTAGAATCATACCTCTGGGCTAGAGAACGAATTGAATATAATACCTCCCTTTACCAACTCCGTCACGTTGTATGACTTGAGAACATGACGTCCGAGTCAAAATCTCGATGGCCACTAAAGTAGTCTCCTCTAGAAAGTGCAACACAGATGCATGGCTCAAATAAATTGTCGAATGGACCCCAAGCGATCAATATTCCCGGTAGTCATCCACTATTCGTGTTTTCACTAATGGAGAATTGGAGCACAACAGTTTGGAATTACTTGAACTCTGTGAGTTTGTGAAATCGCTCCACTTACATGCGATGTGCCTCTTGAACCCATCAATTTTGCGAACAACAATTAAATCTGAGCAAACACTTGTTCTTTAATTTATATTATTGGCATCATTGAGCAGGATAAAATCACTCACTTTGCATGGTAGTGTCCTCTCTTTAAAGCCAAGGATTTGGAAACAATCTCTTGAACCCAACGATTGAGTTGTTCATGTGGACGATTGAGTTGTTCAAGGGTTTCAACGAGCCATTGGAAAGATAATTGATATTTGTATATGACGTAGAGGGTTGTACATTACCCTGTTGTTATGTATCATAACAAGCTATCTCTCATTTTCCTGGGCCCTCCTGTGAGGGAGTCGAGCCTAGTCACACTCTGATACCATGTTAGTTTTCTTCATATGAGATATAATTGATGTATTATTACAATAATGAGTGTTCCATATATAGGAAACATAAGGTGACCATCCATGAAAGGGTGGGTCCCTTGAATAATGAAATAACTATTTATTATTATCATTTAATTGTTAATTATTATCTTTAGAGAATGTCTTCCCGATGTTGTCCAAACATCAACAATCCAGGATTTCAGATATGTGGCATATTTCTGCTGAGAAATAAAAATTCTCATTTCAAATTGTTCAAATTCAATTATGAGAAAACACTTCATAAATCAGTCATTTCAAATTCACTTTACATGGCTGCTTTTAAATCATTCAACAACAAATTTCATGTATAAATCATGTCATCAACATAGAGACAAACTATCAAAATACTACATTTCTGGTCTTTTTTGGTGTAAATCATTGATTCATTTCACTCTTGTTGAACCCATTGTTGACGAAATAGGAATCAATGCAACGATACCAAGCTATTGGATATTTCTTCAAAGAGTACATTGATTTCTTCAATTTGTACACTTTGTACTCTTTACCTCTGATCTGAAATCCTGGTGGTGATCCACATAAACTTTTTCCTCTAAAATTTCGTTTAGAAAGGATGATTTAACATCCAGACTAGCCATTTTTTTGGGGTTGCAACTCCCAAAAATTCTCCGACAGTATCCAAACGTGTTACTGGAGAAAATGTTTCTCCATAGTCAATACTAGGATGTTGAGAAAACCCTTTTGCTACAATTCTTTCCTTGTGCTTCTCTACTTTTCCTTTCTCATTGATTTTTTATTATAAGCCCATTTAACTCCAATGTTGGTTTTACGTATAGGAAGATATACAAGATCCTATGTTTTGTTTCTTTCAATTGCTTCATTTTGTTCGTTCATTGCATCAACCAATTTTTCTTTGTTGACTTTTTCTTCAAAATATATTGGTTGATTGAATAACAAGGAAAAATGTGTTTGTTGATCCATGTCATCATTCTGCTCATAAATTTCTCTCAAGCTTCTTATTTTATAGTTTCACAAACTTGTTATAGTGGGATCTGAATCATTACTAGATGATGAAGAAGAAATGTGCTCTGATTTTTCTCCTTGGCCTTGTACTCGCAATATTGGAAGTATTGGTGGAGAAACTTGTTGTTGAGTAGCTTCCACCTATTTTTCTTCATGTATAGAAGGACTCTCTACAATCATTTCACTTGTTTGGTTATCCCAAGATTTATCTTCTTGGAATTTCACATCTCTACTTATTATCAACTTCGTGGTAACATGATTCTACAACCTCTATTCTTTAGACTAGTCACTATATCCAACAAATATACATTTTTCACTTCTAACATCAAGATTTCTCCTCAGTGCTTTAGGAACATGAGGATAAGCCACACAGTAAAAAAATTTAAAATGAGAAACACTCGATTTCATACCACTCTAGACTTCTTGAGGGACTTGATATTTCACACTACTCGTTGGTAACAAATTCAAAATATAAACTAAGCATGCCACTGCTTAACCCCATTATTTATTTGACAATTTTTTTGCCTTCAACATACTTTTGTCCATATTCATTATTGTCTGATTCTTCCTTTCAACTACTCCTTTTTGTTGTGGAGTGTATCTTGTGGTAAATTGTCTCTTGATTTCGTGTTGCCTAAAATATGCTGCAAATTCTTTGGAGTCATACTCACCTCCTCGATTTGATTTGAGTACTTTGATGTATTTCTCACTCTATTTCTTTTCCATTGATTTAAATTCTCTTGATTTTTCAAATGTCTTTGATTTGTGCTTGAGAAAATATACCCAAGCTTTCTTGCTAAAATCATCAATGAATGTTAGAAAATAAAAATTGTCTGGTATTGAATGAGTTTGCATTAGACCAAAAAGGTCTATATGCACTGGCTTGAGGTGTTTTTTTTCTTTGTAGGAAACATAGGGAAAACTACCCCTTTTGTGTTTGACCAAAATACAAATCTTACAAGAGTTTTTTTGTTCATTTATAATGGGAAAATATTTTAGGATAGACTTCTTTTGTAAAAGACGGATACTATTAAATGGTAAATGACCATATCTATGATGCCACAACCAAGTCTCATCTGAGCTTGATACATTTTGGACAAATGACTATGAAAAATTTACATTTCTCAATATAAAAGGAAACATTATATTTTTGGCCATTTGTATTGTAGCTATGATTTTCTTACTAGATGGTTCGTCCAAGATTGTACACTTGGAACCTTTAAAAATGACTCTATAACCATGTTCGTTCATATTTCTTACACTCATCAAGTTATTTCTAAGACTAGGTGCATACTAAACATCGTGAATATCCTTCTTTCATCTTGCTTGGTCAATACAAAAATTACACTCCTTCCTAAAACTTTCTTTTGATAATCATCTCCCAATATAATTTGAGATGTGACAAATTTATCTAAACTAGAAAACAAATCTTTGTTACATGTCATATGATTGTTGTAGCCATTATCCAGCAACCATAGATCATAATTGTTCTTGCTTCTTCTGTAACTTGGCATGAGAAGAACATTGATTCATATGTTCCTTCTTCAATGTTTGTAGTATTTTCTCTTCTCCTATTCAGATCTGCTTGCTTCTTTTTTCATTAATTTTCATAGAGACCAAAGTTCTTGCAATAATAGCACTGGATCCTTGATTTTTTAGTCCATCTTGACTTCTTGAAATTTTTACCTCTCCCCCTTTGGTTTTGAGAGTTTTTTTGTGGTTGTTCTCATTGTTCACTATGTTCTTAGTATTATGAGTTGACCCATATTCTGTTTGAGAGTGCCCTCTGCCTCGCTTGCCTTCGCTTCTATTACCTGGACATCCACCTCTGCTTATGGAGGCTTGAGACTGAAATGCATTCGATAAACATTACGTATTTCCACTGAACCTATTCTCTTGAGTTAACAAAGATCCCATGAGTTATTCAACTTTCAATGCTAACGAGTCTTTTGAATCTTCTATGGAAATTGTTATCCACTCAATTGTAGTACATGGAATTTCAATTGAGCCACAAAAGACTTCGAAATCAATTGCTCAAATTTTAGTGTTCAGAAGTTTAGTTAGTCACTTTGACCACCTTTTTTCGCATTTCCATCCCCTGTGGGGAATTGTAATAATATGAGATTAGTATGATGAATTTGTAAAAGTCGTGGCCTCCTAATATTTGATCATGATTACATACTGTAGATTTTTTTATACTTGTTAATTATTTCTTGCCCAAAATTCATTTTAGGCGAGTTATAATTTCTATGTTTTTTCACTCAAATACCTCCAAAGCTAGGGTATGTTATTGATGGTTAGGCCTTATCTTGGTTGCCAAATTCTACTGTCTAAAATTTTTATATTACCATTATAGTTCATCATTTTGAGTCATATGGAAATTGTGCTAAGTCCCCCTGGGATTTTTTAATGTTTTTAGTCAATTAAAATGGGATATTTTAATTGTAAATAAGTCATAAGTTAAAAAAGTGGTACTAGGAAGAATTATATGCCTTGGGGGTATTAAGTTTTACACTCAGAATACCCACTTTACCTAAGTGTCCACTTTGTGAGTGAAATTAGTGATTTTTAATCACTTAAAATTAATTTTACTCACAAAAATTGTCATAAAAAACAAATAAAAGGAAAACTCAACAATCCTTAAATTAAGGAAACATGTCTCGGACATGTTTTCCTTGTCTCTATAGTCTACTCAAGTGGTGTAAAGTTGTCTCAAGTGGAAAGAGACTTGATTGGAAGAGAGTTTTCATGAGTTGGACATCTAAGAAGGAAAGACACACTTTCTTATTTGGTCACGCTTTTACTCTTTGGAAACATCTTCCTCATCCTTGAGTTGAGTTGCCCTTCTAGATGGGAAACATTTCCTCCCACATTTTGGGAAAGAAACATCTCTCTCATGCTTTAGAAACATCACACTTTCATGCTTAAGGTGAATCGCCCTTGTGATGAGGAAACATCATGATTTTCCTTGGAGATAACTCACCCTCCTTCTTGGGAAACAACACTCTCTCATGCTATATAAGAAGTCGACCTTTCCATTGTCGACTAGTTGGAGCTTGGGGAAAAGACTTGGATTTTGTAATTCTATTTTTATTTCTCTCATTAATTTGAATAAAGAAGACTTTGGAGGTCTATTGGTGTTGGTTCTTCATGGTGTGGATGCTATATTATTCTATTGATCTTTGAGGTAATTTGTATTGGTTCTAAAATTTTGTATATATACTCTTGTTAAGGCCTTCGAAAATGTGTTCTCACATAATAGGGTAAGTTCTAACTAGATTTATTTATCTTATATCTTATTATTTTTATCATTTTAAGACTCTAAATCTGCATATTTTTCATTGGAGCTAATATGCTTGTATGAGTTTTCTTGTGTAGGAGATACCTTCTTCTAACAAAGTGTTTGCAAAGTTGAGATTTTTTTTTACAAGTTGCCAACTTGGAGAAGTGGTTGGTTGGATCACATCCATCACTTTTTTCAAGTCATTATGGAACAAAATTCCTTCAACCTTTCGCCAAGAGACCCCATATCCCAAGCTTCAACCTTTGAAGAAAAGGCCCTCTCTATCTCTATCTCTCTTTCTTGAATTCAAAATTGTTCTTCAAATTACTTTCTATTTTGCATGCAAATATAGTTCATTTTTAAAGTTAAACTAATTGAACTCTTATGCATGCATGAGCTTCTATATCTAGGAAAAATTTTCATCTCATAATCAAAGGTAGATATTGGAGTAAAATTGACTTTTTGTACTTTCTTTATTCAGATTTCTTTAGGAAAAACATAACGTGTTTTAATTCATTAGATCAAGCTACTCAGTAACTTTTACTTGTTGTTTTATTACAACAAGATAAATCTGAATAAATAGAACTTTTTCTAGTTTCTTAAGTTGTCTAAAATTCCAAAAAAGCTCCTTTTATACAGAAAAACTTGTAGAAAAGTTGAGTTTAAGTTTTCTTTTTTTCAAGGAACTTTTAAAGGTGTTTTTCTTTTTGATCTAGTTTTTATGAACATAACTAAATGAATAAAAATTATTGTTAAAAGATTCTTAACACATAATAACAAGTATACAGTAAAAATAGTTTCTATTTAATAGGAAAATAAGTTGAAAATGTAAAATGCAGTAGAAAACAAGCTTGCTAGAATGGTGGCAGCTTATCTCTGAGAAGGGATGTGACTACTACGCTCATTCGAAAGAAGATGAGTACAATGAGGCTCTTAAGGAATTTTTATAAGAAACATGAGTTCCAAAAACCCTAGACATCCAAAAACCTAACCCTAGGAGTTGAAGCGCTAAAAGTCACGTGGGCCACGTTGGGGTAAGTTAGTACATCAACTTCTCGGGGTTGTAACTTTTTCATGCAATCTCTGTTTTAGGTGCACGATATCTTGTTGGAAAGTTCTATCCGAGGAATACACATGTTTCCCTCAAAACATAACTTTCACTACATGTTGATTGTTGTGAGCCGTAAAAATGTTGTTTAAGGCCTCAAAACGACCCTGAAAGTTAGGGACCCGAAAACTAGGAAAAAACTGCCAAAATGAGCTAGTTGGAATAGGTGGGATGCCACCGAAATCCATATGGATCAATATCCCCCCCTTAGGAAGAAATGATCTTCTTTTCATTGAGTTCCCCCATGAGATGAGGAAATTTCTATTGAATTTGGCCCCGGGTGAGCCACTTGACTTGGTGCAAGAGTTTCCCTACTTTGACAACTCGATAAAGTTGGATCCTTTGTTGGTGACTTCCCTTGACCTATGTGTCCATGATATGATCACTGGATGCATGTTTTATGTAGTCAGGGTCGAGCTCTGTTGGTGTCAGTTGTTTTTCTATCTCTGAGATGTCCAATAATGGTGGGAAATAAGGCCAAAGGAGATCCATGTTGAACACTGGGTGTAGGCTAAGGAAAGGAGGAATGTTGAGATCAAAAGAATTATTACCCACAACCTTGGTGATGGTTTCAGACCCATAACAGAGTGGGTGAAGATTCTGATGGGGCCCTCTAAAGCGTTCTTTCTGCAAGTGCAACCAAACTTTGTCTCCCACTGAAACTTATGTGGCACCTGATGTTGATCATGGTGCTGCTTGTACTTAGCATTGGACTTCTGTAGGATATCTTGAACCTATTAGCGGATTTTTTGAATCTACTCAATGAACTGGGTGGCTTTGTCAGCTTTATTTGGAGTAGTATTTGAGTCAGTCGAGGTGACTGCAAGGGGTAGTGCAACATCTTTGGGACCCAAAGGTTGGAATTCCAACCCTACCTGAAAGGGGATGTGATCGGTTGAAATATGAAGGGCTCAGTTGTATCTATGTTGAACAAAGGGCACTCTCATCCCATGTGCGAGGGTGCTTGGAATTGTACATGCGAATGATATGCACTATCATTTGATTTACTACCTAGGTTTGGACATCTATCTGGGGGTGGAAGGTCATGGATTTGGTGAGCTTGGTTTCCAGCAGTGACCAGAGGCTTGAATAGAACATGCTAAGAAACCAACTATCCCAATCAGAGACAATGGTTTGTTGGATTCAAAAATGTACCCAGACTCATTCAAAGAATAGCTTGGAAGTGACCTCTACTGTGATACTCTTCTTCTAGGAAGATAGAATTGCCATTTTAGAAAAGTGATCAACAAACGCAAAAACACAGTCACTTACCCTCTTGGTTGACAGGAGGCCTGAAATGTAGTCCATTGATATGGATTCCCATGGCTATCAGGAGCAGGCAAATGGGTTTACAGGCCATGTTTCTTAGTGGTCCGTTTGGAAATAATGCACACAATGCAAGACTCAATATATTTGCTGACATCTAGTTGAATTTTTGGCTAATAGAAATGTTTTTGTAGTAGTGCCACTATCTTTTTGATGTTGAAGTGTCCTTCCACCCGACTGTATATCAGCTTCGCTCCCTCACTTTATGGAACACAGATATGGCCTAGAAAACACAACAACCCATCCTAAAGATGGAAATTAGCAACAACTGCATTTGCGCCCAAAATTTGGTAGGTGGTGGCAAATTCTGGCTCTATCTCATAGAGTTGGGTCCATCTAGAGGTCTTGTGGCTGCAAGAGTCTAGCACCATGGTGAGTGTCATGATTAACGGTCTTTTGAGGCAATCAACGACTCGGTTGGTACTTCCTATTTTATACTTGATGTTGAGGTGGAATTGCTACGAGTATGTGGACCACTTGTGATGGTGGTCATTATGCAATTTTCCTTCTGTCTGCATGAATTGGAGTGGCTTATGATCAGTGTGGATGACTGTCTCCTTTCCAACAATGTAATGTCTCCACTAGTGGCAAGCTTGCTAAATGGAGTACATTTCTTTGTCATAAGTAGGCTACTTACGAACAACATCTGATAGTGTCTCACTATGGTAGGCCATGGGGTGGCCATACTGAGTGAGAACGATGCCCATAGCATAGTCTAAACCATCTGTCTTGATCTCAAATGGATGTTGCAGGTTTGATAATGAAAGTACTCGAGCCGAGCACAAGAGTTGCTTCAAATCAGTGAAAACTTTTTTTTGGACCGACCCCACACAAATTTATCCTTACCACCATGCCCGATTACTTGGCTAAGGGCCCATGCAATATGGGAGAATCCCAATATGAACTTGTGGTAGAAATTGGCAAGGCATAAGAAGATCTGAAGCTTAGTGAGTGTGGTTGGGGCTGGCCAGTCATGGATGACTTGGATCTTGGCTAGATCCACATGTACACCATGATTATCAATGATGTTTCCTAGGTAATGGACCTTGTCCATATCAAAGGAGAATTTTTCCAAGTTGTTGTATAGCTTGTGTTGTCGTAGGGTGTGCAAAACCTGCTCAATATGTTGCAAGTGTTTCACCCAAGTCTTGTTGTAAATGAGTATGTCATCTAGATACACCACTAAAAACGTATTGGTGAATGGTCATAGGATGTCATCCATCATCCTCATGAAAGTGGTTGGAGCATTTTTTAAACCAAATGGCATGGAAAACCATTCATAAATACCTTCCTTTGACTTGAAGATGGTTTTCCATACAATTGTCTTTTCTATCGGGACCTGGTGGTAGCCAGACATCATATCGATCTTATTGAAGTATTTGGACCTCGTGAGTTTATCAAGCAGGTTGTCGATTCAGGGAATCAGGTATCGATTTTTTATTGTACCTGGGCCCGATAATCAATGTAGATTTGTCAGGTTCCATCTTTCTTTAGTACCAACACAATTCATTTCCCACAAGGTGATGATTTGGGATGGATGTGTTCCTTGTGGAGAATTTATTGGATCTGTCGCTTGATATCCTCATTCTCTAATAGAGAGAAGTGGTAGATTGGCCCATTGGGAAGTGGTCTGTCGGGGGTTAGATCGATGGGATGCTTGACCTCACAGTGCAGAGGTACTGCGGTAGGTGAGGAGAAGATATCTGAGTATTCATCCATGACCTTATCCACTTGCTTTTGTTGTGTGGAGAGGTCGATCACAAAGGCCCTGTATGTGGCTACGATATTTCGCTCATTTTGAGAGAGAATCATGAAGAAAACATACTTCCCCATTTGAGAGATGACTGTCCTGCATTTTTTCGCAGAGATTTTGGAAATAGCACTAAGTGGGACTACCTCGATTATCATGTACAATTTCTTGTTCAAAGTAATAATAACACTACGAGGCCTAGACTCAAATACAACATGATGTTTCCATAAATACAGCTGGCCTAAAATAAAATTACAAACTTCGAGAGGAGAGAAATCACACAATACCTCCTCTTTGAAGGGCTTGATGTTGTATGACATGTGGCATTGTTGGCTGACGCAAATATTGCTCCCTTGGTGTAGCCAACCAATGGTGTAGGTATGCGGGTGCGACATTGTCGGTAGGGCGAGTTGCTTGACAACCTTTGCTGAGATGAGGTTCTTCTGGCTACAACTATAAATGATTAAGTACAGTGGGGTACCCTTCACCCTCATCTATGAATGAAAAATTCACTCGCCTTCCTCTGGCTCATCTGGTTCACTGGGATGGAGCTTGGTGGTAGTAATGATAACACTAGGTTCTGTGTTAATGATATGTCTCCCCCTTTCTAGTTCTAAATTAGATTCATAACCCGCATATAATTCATAGGCTTTCACATCAACCACCGGCATCTTCTTTGAGCGACAATCAACAATGTTATGCTAGGGGATCTTATGGAAGTCACACCACTTCCTAGTATATTTATTTATCTTTCCAGTGTCCTTTCCTTGCAGCTTGGACTGATTGTCTTGAGGCTATCCATCTTTTCTTTGTCCTTTATTCTGCAGGTTGGGGCTTCCCTTTCCTGGATTTTGCTGTGAGGGGTTCCCGAGCCCAAATTAACGCGTCTTTTGTTTGAGCTTCTACTTGATTTTGACAACATATTGGTAGGCCATGCCCAAGGATGAGATGTCTGTAAACTCCATTTTGGACTAGATGTATCTATGTAGACCGCCATGATACTTTAGCATCAGATGTCTCTCAAAATATTTGATACCCAACTTGGTGCACAAGATATTGAAGATATTTGTGAACTCAAGCACTAGTTGGTCTCTTTTCTTCCACAGTGTGGTCCATTTTCTGCACATGTCGTCATAAATTTCGGTAGGGTAGTATTGTTCCTTAATAACATTCCTGAAGGACTCCCAGGTGACTGCGACTGTAAATAATTAGGGTTCCTCTATCTATTTTTCATCACAGAAAGTTTCCCACCAATCTTTGACATGGGGAATGGCTTTGAGAAGCGCAAAAGTAATATTTTCTCTATTCAAGAAGTTATGGACAAAGAAATACCCTTCTAATAGATTCAACTATTTTTCTACAACATCTGTGTCTATATGACATTCAAATATAGGAATATCAAAGTTGATTTGTACCTTGAAGGGGGAAGCACCTTCGTTTGAGGAGGATGCGTCACCTGTTGGTAGTCACTGAAGGATTTGTGTAAAACTACACATCATCTCGTTCCTTTGTTGCATGAGGGCTCCCTCGAGCAACATTTTGAAAGGATCTCATGTCCCATCATCTTTCTTTTCTCCCGCCATGAGAGGTTGTTTGGGCGTGCGAAAGATTCTTTCCTCGAGAGAAACAAACTCAAGACCCAATTCTTTGTACCCTAACCTCGTTGGGGGCATGCTGTAGCACCCGTCCACAGGATGCTAAGAAATTAACAATTTATTCCAACACTTACACATTAACAACTTTGTTTTAGCATTATTTCATTGATTTTTATTCACACATTTCTTCTACATCTTCTCAATGATAAATCTAATAACATGATGAAATAAGTAGTAGGATAACTTTAAGATTTAATAACTTAAAACATAAGTATACTCAAAACATCAATAACAAAATATCACTGAAAAATACCTCCTCCTTAGCTTGTCGAAGCTCACCAGTTGTATTGTAGTCCTGGGCCCTTCCAAGCGTTCTTTTCCCGCTTGCCCAGAGTGAAACAACAGAATCCTCCCTGCCAACTAGGATCCTAGCCGGCTTCCTAGCTCCAAGAAAACTTTCGGTTTCTTGGCCCTCCGTGCCCATGACTCCAAGAATAGAAAAGCACAAATGCTCAAAGGAAACTATCGCAAGAATCATCTCTTCCAAGAATGTCACAACCTCTCATCATGCTCCAACCTCTCCATCCCCTCCTCTCTTCTTCTTCTCCCTATTTATCAAGTTTCCATACACACTTCCCCAAGTGTCCTCAACCACCTCATCATTATCCATCCACCTCCCTTATCTAGATATTTTGGGAAAATATTAAAATAAAACT
>JZKD02S1672913.1:377536-395976 GCA_000966675.3 Picea glauca
GTATACATGTACCGAACTTACCCATTTTAATTTTCACGTTCAAATAATCAAATAACTATCTTTGTCATGAGCATATATCATGTATCATACAACTAGGTTTAGAGGTACACATCTCCATGTCTAACCAAGTCTAACTGACTCCAAACAAATGCTAAACTTTGAATTATTAAGATTAGTAAGCAACAATGTTCTAACTACCGAAGGTCAAAATATGGGGCATTACACATGCATTAAGAACGACAAGGAGAAGACCACTCTGATACCACTAATCTAGATTTTATGAACATAACGAAATGAATACAAATTATTATTAAAATATGATTAACACATAATAACATATATACAACAAAACTAGTTTCTATTCAATAAAGAAATAAGTTGAAACTGTAAAATGCAGTGGAAAACAAGCTTGCTAGAATGGTGGCATCTTATCTCAAAGAAGAGATGTGATGGCAACGCTCATTCACAAGAAGATGAGTAAAATGTGGCTCTGAAGGCATTTTTACAATAAACATGAATTTAGAAAACCATAGACATCCAAAAACCTAACCTTAGGAGATGAAGCACCAAAAGTCATGTGGGCCCCGTTGGGGTAAGTTAGTACATCAACTTCCCGAGGTCATAACTTTTTCATACGATCTCCGTTTTAGGCGCATGATATCCTGTTGGAAAGGTCTATGTGAGGAATACACATGTTGTCATAATACTATGTCTTTGTGTAAAGTATGACTATGGCAACCCCTAAAAACATTTTTTAAGGCCTAAAAACGACCCCAGTAGCCAGGGACCTGAAAACTAGGAAACAATTGCCAAACTAGAAAGTTGCCAAAATGAACCAGTTGGAATAGGTGGGAAGCCGCCAACATCCATCTGCATCATATTTGGTGAATTTGAGCTAATTCTTTGCTATTTTTTAGCAGGTTATCAAATAAAGAGGGAGAAACTTTGCCCATTTGGACCAAGACTGCAACATATATTATCCTGGAATTGAACCAAAGAAGACCAGTTTTCAAGAAAACATTGTAATACTTGTTGGTCTTGCTTATCCAAGGTCACAAGTCACCCAAAAGAGAGAAAGGACATTGTAAAAGGAAATAAATAAAATAAATGAGGCTAAGGAGGCCTCAGTCTTTCCTCTATTCTGCTAAGGGAGGAAGCGATGTGGTGGTGTGTTCATTTTTCGTTCTTGATTCTCTTTTCTTGTTCAAATTAAATTGTCTCACAATATAATAACTAAGTAAAAGGAATCACAATATTCTAAAGAACTACACATTTTACCAAGTTGCTTAACTTTAATTTGAATTTCAAAGTAATCTTTAATTATTTACTTAGTTCACTCTCAATTGCTTACATTTTTTTTTTGGCAAATAAACCAATCCCCTCAACTCCTCGGAGTAGGCCCAATGCCGAAAATAGGTTGGACGATGTGGATTATAGTAATGAGTAAAAAATTTACTTTATGCAATTTTGTTTTATTGTTTAAAATAAACCTTTCCCCTTAGCTCCACGGTGTATGCTCTGAACCCTTGCGAGCCTAGCTCGGTCTGGGGAACTCATCAGAACCGAGGTTGGTCGGTGCAGAGTAGTTTAATAGGACGATATTAAAAGTTACTATTGCTTGGTATAGAAAACCTCCTAGAGGGAGTGTGTTAAGTCACACAAGAACTTTGATATCTAAGGGTAAAATCATGAATATGGGTAACACTTTTGCTTGTTTTATGAGAAAAAAAACTGTATTTTCACAAGTTCTTCAACTTTCGACATACAAAAGTATTTTTTATTTATTTAGAATTTCACTTTACAGTAAAAACAAAACTTGTGAAAAAATTTGTTAGCTTTCCAATGACTATTTTTCAAATTTGTTTTATTAATATTTGATATGTCAATTTGACATTTATTTAACAGTATGTTCCTTAAACATGAAAGGAATAATAATGAGTTGTTTTTTCCTCCAACAATGTATCTATTATTAAACTTATGTTTTTAAGAAACAAAACATACTGCAACAATCTACAAAGACTCTATTTTATTATGACTATAATTTTGAATCTAACAGATGAATATTATAATTTCTAGAAATTTTTGAAGTTGACCAAGCTGAAAACATTGCAAATTTTAAACACATGTTTTCCCCCACCTTGTATCTATCTTAATTTTTACTTAAAAGTAAAAACTAAATATACCCTTTTGAAAAGAACAGTTTAAGGATTATGAATATAATTTTTTCTAAATTTTTTCACTGCATATTTGTAGAGATAGAGATATTTAATTTCACCGAATCATAATGTCTGCTCAAAATATTATGCAGTAGTTTTTTTTTAAAATTAAATAAAATTAGATTAAAATAATGAAAATGAAAACAAAATATAGGAATTGAAAGTAGATTCAATTTTGCAAATGTTGGTGTCATTCTCGAAACCAAATTCTGAGTATTTGCAGGAGTTTGCAACCTCCAAAGTTCAGGTAAGTTTGGGGGAATTCTATGGTTTCTGAATATAGTCCCAATTTTTATTTTTCGACCAAAAAATTCTTTCAGCCGAAAAAATAATCTTTCGGTTGAAAAACTAAATTCTAACGGAAACCGTCAAAACTAAATGGTCTCCAAGGTTTTTAGCTGAAAAAACCTTTTTTCGGTCGAAAGATTGTAGAGCAAATTATGTCAGTCCGAAAAAATGAAAAGACATGTCATATCATTTCATTTCGCACCAAATCGTATAAATATGCTTTCGACCGAACACATTTAACACAATTCATCGCTTGTTTGATGGTTTTATAGAGCACCTAAAAAAAGTTTCAAAACATCTTTTTGGTTTTTGTTGAATAAGGTAATTGATGTTTGTTCAACTTTTGATTAGAATAACAATTTATATGTTGAAAGATAAATGTTGAACATTTTTTCAAAGTGAAGTCTTTGTTGAAAATATCTTTTACAGATTACTATAAAAGTCATGGGAAACACAAGTTTGCGGAAGAGAAAATTTGATCACACTCAAGATGGTACTCACGATAACGAACAAAGGAGAGAGAATTATTGGAGAAAGAAACGAGAACATGCAAATATTGAAGAAAGAAATGATGATAATGTAAATAGAGATTTTCAACAAGAAGAAGTCCAACCAGGTATGCATGCACATATTGTCTATACTAAAAGTATAGAATTCAAATTTAAAATATTGTTTAATATAATAGATTGTAATTACAATTTGATGTTTTTCAAAAAACATAAATAGATTTGTCTTATAATGTCGAAGACGACATTGAAACCGAAGTTGAAGCAAAAGTCGAATCACCTATAGGTATGTACATAAATTTAGATAATACAAGATGAACACTTGTATATATAGTTTAGTGAATTTATGTTCGGTTTTTTTTTTTAATACAAACTTTAAATTTGAATATGCAGGAGAATCTATCAACATTGATGATGAAATATTAGAAAATGTTGATACTGGCAAATTTGGGAAGAAAAATGATAAGCATTATATAAGATATCGAACTAAGAATATGTATAATAATTTTTTCAAAGATGAATCAGTAAGAGTACAAGATCAACTTTTACTTTGTCTAATAAAGTCAAGAAAGCTAAAAGAAGCTACATCATTATTAGGTATTTAAAAGTCGACAAAGGATACAAAGGTGAAACATAATGTCTTTGACAATATAACTAGTGTATTAAAATCTTTTGGAAAATCTGAAAAAAAAAGATGTCAGTGTTGCACGTAGAGTGATACAAAAAAAAATTGTTTCATATAGCAATATAAAACATCAATTGACACGACACATGAAAAAAATGATGGGAACGTCAAGAAAACAATTGCACAAACATAGAAAATTTCGATTGCAAATAGATGCAAATAATGAACTGGCTTGTTGGATAGTGATTTTTAGACAACCCTACAAAGATAGACTTGCAGAAAATGTTAAAGAATTGGCCCGTAATTGTTGGTTGGAAGAATCTCATGTTTCAACACATACAAGGGATGTGTGGCGATGAAGAATAACATGAAAAAAATATGAAAAACATACAGAACATATATTTCCAATGACACAAATAGAATTGTTCAATAAGTTCAAAGAAGACCACAAAGAAGTTAAAATTTCCATCAATACATTTGTGCAACAAAACCATGGTTTGTTAGACCCATCATTGTTCGTGAAACTTGTTGTTGTCGTTATCATGTGGAATTTGAGTTGTATTACGACATGTTTTTGGATTTTGGTAAAAATTTATGGCCAATTTCAACTCCTCCTTCCACATTCTGTGCTTTTATATATCTGAAATTCTATGTGAAAGAGAAGATTATGATTTATTTTACAAAAAACAAAATGTGTTGGTGGAAATAAATGTGATTGTTGTGGAAATCTAAGTTTGTTTCATTCAAAGTATCATATTGATATGAATGATCAATCATTTTATAATATAACAGACAATTGGAAGAGACATGAATATATCAACAACACGGCTCCACATTCTTCAAATGCTATTTCCAAAAGGATTGATTTGAAGGTAGATAAAATGTGTGTGATAGATTTTTTGAAGAAGTTTGAGGAATAAATTTATAAATGAACCAAGCATTCACATAGAGCTAGATGGCAAGACCTACAATTCAAACATTTCCGTGAAGTGTTTCCACTAGGGAAATTTTTTTCTGTAGTAGATTTTGCAGAGAATTACACATTCACTGCACAAAAAGAAATATAGAGTGAATATTATCATTCTGTTCAAGTCATGATTTTTTTCCATGTTATATATAGACATGCTCAATGGAGTCTTGATAACATAGAAAGCACCAAAGACAATCAACATGTTATTAAAGAATATCACTTTTATATAAGTGATAATTGAGCACACGACACACATTATGTACAACATTGTTTTGATAAATTTGATGATTCATTGAAAGAATGCGAAATCAGATTCGATCAACATTGGATATGGTCAGATGGGTGTGTGGGTCAGTTCAAATATTCACGATCATTCTATTGGTTATGTCATCTTCATAAAAAATCAAACATTACACATTGTGGAATTTTTTTGAGACTGGTCATGGAAAATGAGAGCACGATGGTGCAGGGGCATGTGTAAAACAAGCACTTCGAAGGTATCATATGAACACTCATGCCAATTGATTTGAATCTGTTGAACAAATTGTTGAATGGTGCAAAATGGTACTAATCCATTAATATAATCCATCAAGGGATGTGTGTAGGTGTGTCTATATATAAATTTTACACATGTAACATATCGCTCTTACGTGCACTAAGAAAAATTATTTGATGCGGACCCCCTATCCCTCCTGAGGGCTATGCAACCTCCCGGTCAAGATATTCTAGTTCTGGAGCTGAAATGGCTATTCTGGTCCCAAACAAGAACCCTTCAAATGAACACACATGTCCCTTCACAAATGCTCATTTGGCTTTATCAAGCGCCAAGCATGAGCTCCCGTAGCACACAACCAAGGGCTATGACCTTGCGCCAAAACGAAAAGGGTGCTTATCGGGGACCGAGACTTCATGAGTCAAGCATCTCATTCCTTTATCCTTTGAACTTCCGGTAGTCAAAATGTCGAAATGTCCCGATGCTTGTTCCTTCGGGATTTTACGTTTCATGAAACCAGGACAGAAGGAGTATCCTTGTTCCTTGGAGTCTCCAGTCACTGAAAAGCCGAAATGTCCCAACACCTTATCCTCTGGGTTTTTTTGTGAATCGCGACTTCGGGTTTCATGATTTTGGGAAATCCGGTTACAAGGGATATCTCTACCCCTTGGAACCCCTGGTGGTTGAAATGCCAAAATGCCAAAAGGACTGATCGAGACTTTTACCGAAAAGGAATTCTGGATTTCATGACTTCATAGATCTTGATGCAATTTCCTTGACTCTTCAACTCCCGAAACCTGAAATGCCAAAATACCGTGGATTGGGACTTCACAAGTCAAGCATCCCATCCCTTCACTCTTTGAGCCCCTAGTTGTCGAAACGCCGAAATGTCGAAATATACTGGCGTTCAATCAACGACTCAAAATGATCCCTGGGATTGGTGGATCTAGTCGAATCGCGACTTTACAATTTCGCGGTTCGGGATTCTGAAAGACAAGAGTCTCTTTCTTTCCAACTCGTGGTACCCGAAATCTCGAAATGGACCAACGGTCCAGATCTGCTTGTGATCAACAGTGACTACTCCTCCTGAGATTTAGGCGTCAAGAAGCTCTCGCTGCTAACCTCCTCAGAGCTCCACCTGATCCAATGGCCTGTAGGGTTTCGACGTTTCTCCTCGAGGACTCTCCACCATCCGTCCAGGTCTCTGGGGTCTCCCCTCCTGGATCTACGCAGCGTTAAAGGATGTGCTCCTTCCTCAAATCGGACAGTTCATGAGATTTTCCACCACGATACAGTGCTCGACGATGTTCTTTCTCCTTATCTTTTACTCACTTCAGACATAGAAAATTTTCTAAGTCTTCGAAGACTTAACCTTCACCTCTTCTAGGGAATGAGTTCCTGGATCTAGATAACACTTCCGAAGTGTTATTCCTCCTGAGCTTTGTCTAGTTCAGACTTCAATCTCTTGTGCACTCCTTGCATTTGAGGGATTTCGATAACTCATATCGACAGTGTTCCTCTCTGGCTCGACGCACAACTTGCAGAGCTTCCAATGAAGAGAAACAATTGAAACTGGGAAAATTCATAGTTCCATCCACTTGTTCATGAAAACAGAAAATAACAGGAAAATGCACACAGTCCAAACACCACACATTTGGGTCAATTTTCAATTCTATTATATTCACGAGTTCCCACTGGCTACACAATACATTCAAAATTATAGTCACTCAAAAGATTGAGATCTCTTGCTAACTCGTAGTTCTCTCTTACAGCTAGTTTGTCTCTGTATTGCCGCACCCACTAACTAAGTGTTCAAACTTCTACATAACTAAAAATGTCTCTAGGGTTTCCCCTGGCTACATGCCTACTCTAAAATTCATCCTTCGCTATCTTAGTTCGGTCGCATTCCAGAGCCAAAGTGGAAACTCCTGCTCAGTTTACAATTTCAAAACTTGCTTCAAAGGGTAATTTTCAACACCGGTTCAAGCGTGCCTCCAAAGGTGAATTTCGGCACTGAGTGGAGGAGGATCCCGAAATCAGTTGTGACATCCCACATTGAATTTTTGGGAGAACTCTCATGAGTTGAGTGGTCCCACCTATTTTCACTTGCCAACGATGCTCTTACATCATACTGCCCTTGAAAAAAATTCATGGAGTCCTGTCCATGAGCTCCTCTACCAACTTTCCTTACTTCTGGATAGCAGCTTCATTTTCCCAAATGCTATCTTCTATTGGGCATCCCTTCCATTTGACCAGATACTCAAAATAATTCTTCCTCTTGGTCTTCTTCCCAATCCTCTGATCCAGAATCTTCTCCATGTGTAGCTTCTCTGCCACAAGCATCCTCTTCTCCCATTGAATCTTTCCTTGATCTTCTGACCCTTTGGCATCGTCTTTCTTGTAAGGGCACAGTTCTGAGACATTGAATTTAGGTGAAATTCCCACACCATCTAGCAGCTCGATCGCATAGGCGTTTGCATCAAACTTCCTCAAGATCTTACAGGGTCATATCTTCTTCATATTCAATTTGTTATATGTTCCCCTAGGGAACCTTTCCTTCTTGAGATGTGCTAGAACCTGATCTCCCACTTCAAATTGAAGTTCCCTGTGATGTTGATAAAATCTGTGCTTGTATTTCTGGTTAGAACTCTGTAATTGTTCTTTGATCCGACTATGGAGTCTCTGCATCTCAGTAGCAAAATCCTCTACTCCAGCGCTTCTGATTTCTCCTTGTTCCAAGTCTCTCAACTCAGACACTCCCCTGGGTTGCATTCCATATAGTATTTGGAATGGACTCCTTCTAGTGCTCCTGTTTGGTGAGTCATTCTATGCAAATTATGCTTGTGGCAAAGCCTGATCCCACTAGTTATGGTGTTCAGTAACCAGGCTTCTCAATAAGTTCCCAAAACTTCTATTTACCACCTCAGTCTACCCATCTATCTGAGGGTGATAAGCTAAGATGAAGGACAAATATATCCCCATATTCTTCCACAACATCCTCCAAAAGTGACCATCAAATTTTGTGTCTCTGTCTGAGATAATGCTCCTGGGTAGACCGTGAAGTCTCATAACTTCTTTGAAAAACAGATTTGCAACATGCGTTGCGTCACTGGTCTTCTGACATGGGATGAAATGTGCCATCTTTGAAAATATATCCCCACCAAAAATATGGAATCAAATCCTCTTTGTGTTCTTGGCAATCCCAACACAAAATCAATGCTTATTGCATCCCAATGCCTCTCTGGTATTGGAAATGGTTGATACAATCTAGTGTTCTATCTTTTCCCCTTTGGATGTTGGCAGATCCTACATCTATTCACAGATTTTATCACCTCTGCTCTCATACCAGGCCAATAGTATGAACTTCTGAACTATGCAAACGTTTTATCATGGCCGAAATGTCTAGCCAATTCTCCACTATGCTTCTCCTTTAGAAGATTGTCCCTCATTAAGCATCTTGGTATGCACAATTGATTTTCTCTTAAAAACAATCCTTCCTAAACCATATACTATGTCCACTGACTTTTATCTCTCAGTACAAGGCTTGTACATGCTTCATAGGCCTCCTTGAAATCTGTATCATCACAATACATATCCTTAAGGTGTTCAAACCCCAAGGTCTTCACCTGGAATTCTTGCATGATCAAACATCTCCTGCTTAACACATCTGCAACCTTGTTAGCATTCCCAACAATATGTTTTATGAAAAAAATAAAATTTTGCATGAATTCAACCCATTTTTCATGCCTCTGATTCAATTTTTCTTGTCGGGTTATGAATTGTAAAGCTTTGTTATCACTGTACAAGACAAAATCTTGTGGGACAAGATAATGCCTCCATTTCTTCAATGCTTGAATTCTGGCATAGAACTCCTTGTCATATGTGGAGTATTTCCTCTTAGTCTCATTCATCTTCTCATTGAAATAGGCAACAGGTCGATTGTCCTGACTCAGAACTGCTCCTATTGCAACTCCACTTGCATCACACCTTACCTGAAATGTCTTCCCAAAATTCGACAAGACTAGAATTGGTTGTTCTATTATCTTCTCCTTCAGTATATTGAAGCTCTTTTCGGCCTCCTCTGTGCATTTAAAATACGTGTGCAACTTCTTTACTATATCCATCGTGGGTGCACAAATCCCACTAATGTCTCTAATGAACTTTCTATAAAATCTTGCTAAACCATGAAAGATCCTTACCTCAAACATGCTCCTTGGCGACGACCATTCTCTGATCGCTTTCGCCTTCTCTGGATCCATCTTCAATTCATTTGAAGAGATCACGAAACCCAAATAAATGATTTTTGTCTTCATAAAAGAGGATTTCTTCAAATTGATCAGCAGCTTCTCCTGCCGTAGCCTCCTCATTACTAGCATTAGGTGCCTCAAATGATCCTCTTTATTCCTGCTAAAGATCAGTATATCATCCATATATACAACCATGAGATTGCCAATGAAATCTTTCAGAATTTTGTTCATCAACTTCATAAAAGTACTCGAGGCATTTATTAAGACAAATGGCATAACCATCCATTCATACAGACCTTCATTCATCTTAAAGGTTGTTTTCCATTCATCACCTTCTCTCATCTTGATCTGGTGATATCCACTTTTCAGATCTATATTAGAAAAGAAATTTGCTCCACTTAAGCAATACATTAAGTCATCCATTCTCGGTAAAGGAAATCTGTACCTGATGGTGATCTTGTTGATGGCTCTCGAGTCTATGCACATTCTCCATCCTCCATCTTTCTTTGGGCTTAACACAGTTGGTACTGCACATGGGCTCAAACTTTCCCTGACCAAACCCTTATCCAACAATTCTTGGACTTGTTTCTTCACCTCCTCATTTTCTCGAGGTGTTAATTTGTATGCTGCCTTGTTTGGCAGGCTTGCTCCTGGTATCAATTCGATATGATGATTGATACTCCTGATGGGTTGCAATGAGTTTGGCAGCTCACCCATGATTATATCAGAAAAATTATCCAGTAGCTCCTAAACTTCTTCAGGTAAATCATCCACTGATGTACTCGTAAGGATGACTCTGGGCTTCCTCACCATAGAGAACTGCATCTCCTATTCTTCCTTGAATTTTTTCAGGAGTTTCTTCTCACTCATGAGAAGTATGTTTGTGCTAGCTTCCACTTTCGCTCTCTTCTCCTCCATTGGTAGCAACATATGCATCCTACCATTCTTGTCCAATGTATATGTATTCTTCCTTCCATTGTGAATGACATTTCTGTTAAACTTCCATGGTCTCCCCAACAGAATATGGCTTATGTCCATGGGAATTACATCACATCGGATTTCATCTCTATATCCTCCTATTTTAATTTCAACCAGGCATTGTTTAGCGATCGTTACCTGGTGTCCTTTTTGCATCCATGAGACTTTGTATGGTCTTGTATGTGCATTTGTCTTCAGCTCCAATTTATCCACCATCTCTGTGGATACTAGGTTGTTAGTACTCCCACTATCAATGATCACCTTGCACACTTTATCCTTAGTTTTGCAAGCTGTCCTGAAGAGACTGTTTCTCTGCACTAGCTTTTCAATTTCTTCCTCTGGTTTTAAGAGAACTTTTCTCAACATCAGGGATGCTCCATCCTCTGCTCCCTCTGCCTCAACATCTCTTCATTGTGCTTCTGAAATGTTAGCTTCTCCTCCTTCCTTCTTATTCTTGGGACATTCCCAAGACATGTGCCCTATCTTTCCACACTTATAGCACCTTACTCCTCCTCTAACTCTTCCTCTAGAAGAGTTTCTTACACCACTCTGTCTTCCTTGTGAACTTCCTCCACGTTCTGAGTGATTGTGTGGTTTCTCAGTCTCTTCCTTAGACTGATGTTCTCTGTCATGGTTAAATCCATTTCTTTTTCTTGGGACTGAGCTTTTACCTCTTCCTCGTTGGTTTTGTTTTATGACCAGCTTCTCCTCTACCTTCAACTCAAACTGATAATCATCTTCTACAGTCTTGACTGTATTCATGCTGAGCTCATCCTAGATCTCATATCTCAAGACATTTATATATCTGGAGACTTTCTCTTCGTCTCTCTCTCATTGTCCAGTTCTGATGTTCAGCCAGTAGAACTCTTCAGTGTACTTCTTGACTGTCACCCCTTTTTGTCTCAGGTTTTGTAGCTTCCTAAATAGATTGATCTGGTAGTATTTAGGTATGAACTTAGCCTTCAGTTTGGCTACCATCCTGTCCCAACTCTTTATCCACTGTTTGCCTTTACTTCTCCTCTTAGCCTGCAGATCGTCCCACCACAGTGCTACATGCCATTTTAGTCTAGTGACTGCCTGCTTCACCTTCTTCTCCTCATCGACATATTCATAGTCGAAGTGTTTGTCCATGGAACTTATCCAGTCCAACAGTTCTTTAGCATATAGATTTCCCTCGTACATGGGGACCTCTATCTTATCTCTATCTCCCAATCTGGCAACTACTCTCAATAAACGTTCTTCTACAGCTTCCTCTCCTACAACTTCTTCAACCTCAACCTCTTCACTTTCTACATCACTGACATCCCCAATGCCAGGTGCTCTTCTCTGGGCTTCTTCCATTGTTTCCAATCGGGCGCAAAGCTCTCGCATCTCCCTTTCTACAACACAGTTGGCTAAAGGTGGTTCTCGTCTTCTTGGTAGCATTATGTTGACTGCTTGTCATACATAGAGTACAGCTCCGAGTTCTCTGTCTCCTTCTTTTCCTCCTTCACCTGAAGTCTACAAACGAAAAACTGAGGCTCTGATACCACTTGATGCAGACCCCCTATCCCTCCTGAGGGTTGTGCAACCTCTCGGTTAGGATCTTCTAGTTCGGTAGCTGAAATGGCTCTTCTAGTCCCAAACTGGAACCCTTCAAATGAACACACAGGTCCCTTCACCAATGCTCAGTTGGATTTTCCAAGCACCAAGCGTGAGCTCCCACAGCACACGACCAAGGGTTGTGACCTTGCGCCAAAATGAAAAGGGAACTTATTGAGGACCGAGACTTCACGAGTCAAGCATCCCATTCCTTTGTCCTCTGAACTTCTGGTAGCCGAAATGTCGGAATGTCCCAACACTTGTTCCTTCGGTATTTTGCATTTCACGAAATTAGGACACAAGGAGTATTCTTGTTCCTTGGAGTCTCCATTTGCCGAAAATCCGAAATGTCCCAGCACCTTATCCTCTGGTTTTTTTGTGAATCGCAACTTTGAGTTTCACAATTTTGGGAAATCCGGTTATAAGTTATATCTCTGCCCCTTGGAACCCCCAATGGCCAAAATGTCGAAATGCTAAAAGGACTCATCGAGACTTTTATCGAAAAGGAATTCTGGATTTCATGGCTTCCTAGATCCTGATGCAAGTTCCTTAACTCTTCAACTCTCGAAACCCAAAATGCTGAAATATCGAGGACCGAGACTTCACAAGTCAAGCATCCCGTCCCTTCACTCTTTGAGCCCCAGGTTGCCGAAACGCCGAAATGCCAAAATATCCTAGCATTCGATCAACGAATCACAATGATCCCTGGGATCAGTGGTTCCAGTCAAATCGCAACTTTGTGATTTCGCGGTTTGGGATTCTAAAAGACAAGAGTCTCTGTCTTTCCAAATCGTGGTACCCGAAATCCCAAAATGGACCAACGGTCCAGATATGCTTGTGATCAACGGTCAGTACTCCTCCCGAGATTTGGGTGTCAAGAAGCCCTCATTTCTAACATCCTCGTAGCTCCACCTGATCCAACGCCCTACGGGGTTTCGACATTTCTCCTCGAGGACTCTCCACCGTCCGTCCAAGTCTCCAGGATCTCCCCTCCTGGATCTATGCAGCGTTAAAGGCTGCACCCCTTCTTCAAATCAGAAGGTCCACGGGATTTTCCACCACGATCCAGTGCTCGACGATATTCCTCCTCCTGAGATTTTACTCGCTTCATACTTAGAAAATTTTCTAAGTCTTCAAAGACTTGACCTTCACCTCTTCTAGGGAATGAGTTCCTGGATCTCGATAACACTTCCGAAGTGTTATTCCTCCTGAGATTTGTCTGGTTCAGACTTTGATCTCCCATGCAATCCTTACATCTAAGGTATTTCGATAAATCAGATCCACGGTGTTCCTCTCTGGCTTGATGCACACCTTGCAGAGATTCCAATGAAGAGAAACAATTGAAACTGGGAAAATTCACAGTTCCATCCACTTGTTCATGAAAATAGAAAATAACAAGAAAATGCACATAGTCCAAATGCCACACATTTGGTTCAATTTTCCATTCTGTTATATTCATGAGTTCCCACTGGCTACACAAATCATTCAAAATTACATTCACTCAAAAGATTTAGATCTCCTGCTAACTCGCAGTTCTCTCTTACAGTTAGTTTCTCTTTGTATTTCCACACCCACTAACTGAGTGTTCAAACTTCTACATAACTCAAAATGTTTCTAGGTTTTCCCCTGGCTACATGCCTACTCTAAACTTCATCCTATGCTATCTTAGTTCGGTCGCATTCCAGAGCCGAAGTGGAAACTCCTGCTCAGTTTACAATTTCAAAACTTGCTTCAAAGGGTAATTTTCAACACCGATTCAAGCGTGCCTCCAAAGGTGAATTTCAGCGTTGAGTGGAGGTGTATCCCGAAATCAGTTGTAATAGCCCATGTTGAAGTTATGGGAGAAATCTCACGTGTTGAGTGGTCCCGCCTCTTTTCGCTTGCCAACGATGCTCCTGCATCATTATTCTTTGAGGATACTTGCTTGCAAGTGATCCATATTATTATACTATTGGCCATTGATTATGATTATGAAGCATTATGGATGTGATTATATGTTATTTTGTTGTATTGAATTAGACATGTGTTATTGACTCGGTTCTGTTGAGTGTGCAGGATTTGGACCTCGAGGATACTAAGGCACCGATTAAAACCTTGGACTCTGGATCGAGTCAGGGAGTGGACTATTGGGGTTTGATTTTTGTATATATGACATATGTGCATCTGATTAGACGTTATGATTATGGATTTTATTCTTACATGATTCATTGGTGATGTAGCATGACAATAGCTTTCCAACCAGACTCACCTGTGGAGTAGAGGGGTCATGCACGACTACTAGAGATGTTGAGGGAGAGGTGTGGACAACAGACCTACCACAACCTACTAGAACTCTTGTAGTGGCTCGAACTGTAGGTTAACGACTACCTAGTTTGAGAAGACTCACGATGCTGTGAGGGAAGAATATGATAGTCGCTCATGATGATTCTAAGGGGCATGCAATAAGGCAAGGGCCTTATTCTTTAGAGGCCCTTAGTCTCCCATAAGATCACCTGACGGAGTATTGACTCTAGGGTTTTTTGATATCTACCAATTCAGTCAAGAGGCGGGTGGCACCCTTGGAGTATGTAGTTCATCCTAAAGGTGACATCGCACAAGACAAATAGAAAGAGGCGAGTGGCACCCTTGGAGCACGTAGTGTGTCCTGAAGGGCACATTGCGTAAGGGAAACATAATTAGGTGAGTGGCACCCTTGGAGCACCTAGTGCATCTTGAAGGGCATGTCGCACTATTAACTAATAAGTGAATAAATCTAAATGGCCTTAGAATGAATAATGTGACAAGAAAGATTTAAAAAAAAATTCCCTATTAAAATGTCGCTCGACTTAGGAAAATAAAATCTAGGTCTAAGTGATACTCGTGGTAGAAAAAAAAACAATAATAAATAATACTAATAATCATCATTAAACATGTGATGAGAAGGGGGTAAGCCATTCAATTAATTTATAAAAATCAAATTATTTTGTGGGATTACTTTTTAACAAAAAGGGAAATGATTGTTTTGTTACTTATGATAATTAAAAAGTTATTAATTAAAAAGAAAAGGGGAAAAAGTTATTTTCCTACACTTGCTAATCTGAGTTTTAGATAAAAAGGGAAAGAGGGAAATTTAAAAGAATTAGGAAACTCAGGGAAAAACGGGGAAACATAAAGAGAAAGGAAAACATAAGGGAAAATCATAATGACTAACATAGTAAGGAATCTTGCCTTTAAGAACTTTCTAAATTGAACTTAACTAGTAAATTAGTAAGGGGGTAAGTCATTAAAATGTGTAAGGGAATATGGGGACACCTTAGAGAGATTCTATGAATGCTTTTAGCTAGCTAAGAGAAATAGGAGTAATTAAATATTTAATGAAATTAATTTCTTGTGCAATGAAGGAGATGGGTGACACATGTACGGGGAGGATTTTTCTGAATTAAATTATTCAACATTAAATTAATGGGGAAATTGGGAAAGAAATGACTTAGAAACTCTATATAAAGGAGGGAGGGGGAGGAGGATGGATCTCTCCTTGGATGTGTAACATTACGCTACAGGATTTTTGACTTGATTGACTTATATTGTGGGAGTTGGGATACCCAGGTCGGTGAGGAGTGGTAGCTCGGCCTTGCGATGTGAGCTAGGAGCTATTTGTTCTCTAGTTTAGTGTGTGTGACCCCTTTGTGGACCAGGGGGCTAAGGGGGAAGAAGAGTACCCCTAACATTGCCTGGGAGGTACCAGTGAATTCATAGTGGTTGGTAGGCTGGAGCTACACAAAGTGCGCGGGAAAATGACTTGGAGTAGGCAACTTAGGCTATGGTATGCATGCTTTTATTTTGCATGGTATATTACTATTGACCTTACGCTTTAATTTCTATACTTTAATTGGGTGAAGAAAGTGTTGACTTGGATTTTTAATCGAGAACTTAAATTTCCCCATAGCCTTAAGCTCGCTGCTTGACTTGATTCCCTTGGCATTCGATCCCTGAATGTTGTGACTATCCTATTGGTTTTATTGATTTATTGTGAAGAGTTGTGCTTTAATTCATCCTCATCCCTTGATCACTAGTCCATTCCTGAGCAGTCGGCCAAGAGTCGGATCAACAGTCGTCACTTTGGTGTTAATAGACTATAGATCCTAATGCCCTACTTTTCTGTGAGTGGATGATGAGCGAATGATGTTTTTCCCAATCATCTACCCTTGTTGATTGTTCTTGGCTGATCGATATTCGTTGTGCCTTCTTGTGATTGAGTAATTCTTCTATTGTTGTCATTCCTCTCTGCGAACCGCGTAATACCCTCTGAGTTTTACCATTTTACCGACAACAACTTACCTTCTACTTGACCACGATTTACCATTTTACAGTTAGCCATTTACCCTCATATTGGACTACGAATTTGCCATGCTTTAGACTACGAACTTAGCATTCTAGACGAAAAATGTATTTCATTATGATAGCGTTATTAATTTTTTTTTTTTGCGTTATCCATTGATTATGTCTGCAATTTTTGTTATGTATTGATGGATCAACAATATCGTGGGTTAGCGAATTCACTGGTTATTGGTAGCGATTTATTTAAAAGATAGAATGTGCATTTAAAAGGCATCAATATTTAATGGACAACATTAATGTATACCATCAATTTCGTATTTAATAAAAAATATTACCTCGAATTATCTTTTATTAATAGACAACAAGTCTATACCTTGATTGACAGTTAATTCATGCCTTTGTGTTTGGATGAAATAATGACTACTTTATTATCTTGAGATTGATGGTGTTTTTACCCTGAGCTTAAATGCATTTTTACTGTAAGATGGAAAGCATTTTTATTTTGAGATTGATTGTGTTTTTTCCCTGAGCTTAAATGCATTTTTACTGTAAGATGGAAAGCGTTTTTATTTTGAGATTGATTGTGTTTGTGCCCTGAGCTTGAATGTGTTTTTACGACAAGATGGGTTGCGTTTTTATCTTGAGATTGATGGTGTTTTTACCCTGAGCTTAAATGTGTTTTTACCATAAGATAGAATGCGTTTTTTTCTTGAGAAAGATTGTAACATAGTTACCAACTTAATGAGAACTGTGACCTCAAAACGAGAACTCTGGCCCAAAATACCCATATTTTTGCATAAAAAACATCAAAATCAACCCCCAAATCCAAAAGTGGCGCTACCAGTAGCACCATTTTTTAAAACGGGGTGAAAATTACAACATTTTTCAAACATGGGCTTCAAAACTTAGATAGTAGCTCAGAAAAACCTCAAAATCAACACCTAAAAACAAATAAGATGTTTTTGAATTTTTTTTTTCTTTTCAAAACGTTAAATTTTGAGATCATTTTAAATCATATTTTTATCACTTGGTACCATTAAAACCAAAACCTCAAAATCAACCATCAAATTGAAAAGTACTACTACCAGTAGCACCCATTTTAAAATTGGGTATGAAAATGACACATTTTTATAATGTGGTAAAATAACTCATCATTACTATAAGAAAAATCATAAAATAAACCATTAAATGTTTACTTTTTAAATGTTATTATCACGCAAAGCATAAGGTAATACATAATGCCATGAAAATATCACAATATGCTTTAAAATTTCAACGTCACTTTTTAATAATTTTTTACTTTTAATAATAAAACAGTAAATACAAGTTACATTGAATGAAACATAAATAATTTTTTAATTAGTATTGTTATATTGACCATATTCAAAACATATGAGCTAACAAAATTGCGAAAAACTAAGAAAAATTAGAAAGAAATGAAAAAAACAAAAATTCCCAGAAAAACAATAATTTAAAAAACAAAAATACATTTTTTTTGTAAAAAATAAGAGCCAAAAATCCCTTCAAACTTAAAAAAAGAAAAAAAAATTATAAAAAAAAAACTAAAAAATATTCAAAATTCAATAAATTAAAAAAAAAAAAAACATCTAAAATAAATTAAATTAACAAAAACATTAAATTTCCCTAAGCTAAAAATATAAAATATAAAAAAACCACCTCAAAATGGAGGGGGGTGCTACCGGTAGCACCATTTTTAAAAATGAGGTAAAAAACTTAACCCCCCCCCCAAAACGAGAACTCTGTAGAGTTCTCGTTAAGTTGGTAACTATGTTTTGTGTTTTTACCCTGATCTTCAATGATTTTCTTCCATATGTGACTGTGTCCTCTTCACTTGGCTATGTTTTACTTCCTGTATGCCTGTGTTTGAGGTGTCAGAGATCCTACGGTGTCTGCGTTTTTATTAATCCACATCAATTTCTTATGCTTTAGCCTTGTCTGATAGCGAATTGATGGTTGTAACCCATAACCTAGACTGTCATTTTTTTTTGGACTATGTGAATGCGTGGGACAACTTCTTTATGGCAGGTTTTTCTTGTGATATGTATATACAGATTCTCGATATGTCAGACCACTTTTTTAATTAATATACAACAATTCCTTTTATTTTCCAGTTGTTATGTAAGAGATAGATTCACTCTATATCTGGTCGTATCTACTAGGGAATGATATTTTATTTAAATAGACATCTATTTATTTGG
>JZKD02S1672913.1:396015-411434 GCA_000966675.3 Picea glauca
CCCCCCCTAGCAAAAATATGATAGCGATTGTAAAGCAAAATAGTAATTTACCTAGAAAACTCTTACAACCAATAATTACTCAACCAACAACAAATCAACACCTTAGCCTTCGTGATGGAGATTACAGTTTAACTTTTGCGTAATTAATTTTATACTTGTTAACCATGGAAAATTTAAACAACAAAGTAACACATACCTTATAATAGATATTAATTACTATTGACAACATAGTATTAACTAATCTAGGGATTGGGATATTCAATTCTGATTTTTAAAACCATTTAAATTCAATTTACTAGATGTGTTATGTTTCATCTTTTGTTATCTAAATGACATTATCAATAATGTTTATAGTTATGAACAAGTAGTTAGATGAGACCTAATTGGTAGTTAGCATTTTAATATTTGTCTCTCGTTAAAGGATAGCAATTCCCTCTTTAGGAACACTTATCTGATATCGGGTTGGGAAATTAGTTACAATGAGATCTTTTCTTAATATTAATCATTTAGTATGTACAAATTGATTTGTTGCGCAAGGAAATAATTGTGTTGTTGGAATGTCATAGCTGCCTTGTTGAATCGTCGTTTGGGTGTTGGGGTTAGTCGTTAGGTGTTTATTTAGTTATTTTGATCTCCTAGAATGTGGCTTTAGTTGGTGTCGAGGGTCTAGTTATATTGTTGAGCTGTGGTTGATGTCATGCCCATCACCTAGCGACAGCATGATCCTTGATGATGGGTTCATTGTGCACCCTAATGGATAGAGGTGACTGATAAGTCGGCCAGAGTCTATGCCTCCTGATGGGGGAATTGTTCATTGTAGCATTTGTTGAGACTTGGTTTTGTAACACCTTAAGGCACTTGGTTTGCACAACATAGAGTTCTAGTTCTTGGTCGTCGAAGTCACTGTGTTGGCTTGTTGACGTTGTCCTTTGGATTGTAGGCGTTGTGTTTTTGTGTTAGGCGGGTATTCATTCCTTCCTTGATCCATGCATGTTTCACCCAGTTGATCGATGTCCCAGTGTGAAGATTCCTTGTTGTCTGTGGCCTGACCTACGTGTGTGTGTTCTTCATTAGTTTGGGTGGTTAACTGTGTCGTCATCGCCTTACTGCCTAAAAACAAAAAAAAACTTGCTCCTTGCTTCGTTGGTAGTCATAACGATGGAGTTCGTTACATATGGTATCAGAGTGGGTTCAACCCTGCGACTATGGATTGCTAGGATTTTCACTACAGTAAACCCATGAGTTTTAACCCTTGCATTATTTAAAAACCTTAACATGTCCATGCAGTGATCGCATTTATAGGATGCCATAGACGTTCGCAGTGTGGTGTCGTGGAAGGAGGTGTGATGCCTCCAAAATTTCCCACACTCTTGAAGTCAAACCCCTAAGGGGAAGAACAAGTCCTTGGGCTGCATTCAATTATTGTAAGGGATGATAATGGTTTGATAAGACCCTTCCAGGGAATGTCAAAGGGCCTTCATCCACCATCTATATTGAGATGAGACCCGGGTGCATGTACCCCTGAGGGTCCACAATGCACCCTAGCCACTACCGTTAGAATCTACTGAGAACTCGAGAGAGTTGACTTCTCGAGTCCACGAGTGTTGCGGATGACTGTGTCATCAAGGCACAACTGTAGAGAAAGGTGTGGTGCTTCACACTTCACGATTACGACCTCTATCATGAAGGTCCGCATGGTGGTATTTCAACAGAAGGGGAGCGATCTTCTATGGCGGAAAATGCACCTGCCACATTTGAACATGGTATTTGATGACCTGTCATGGGAACTATTTGAGGAATGGTTCCAAGAGAGGTACCTAAAAAAGGAATTCATTGGGCACCAGCTCAACCAGTTCAACGCCTTGTGACAGGGCAGCCGCATAGTGCCTGAGTACGAGGCCCATTTTGGAGTTGCTTCGGTATGCTCCGCACCAATTTACCAAGAAACTTAGGGTGAACAAGTTTGAGTTGGGACTTATTGTTAGAATTCAGTTTCTACTTCGGGTACCAGGAATGTTGGACCGAACAAAGTTTGTTGGATTTTGGGGAGCCACATTACAAGTGTTACAACCTAGAGGAAGGGGTCAGAGCATCTAGATCAGTCGAACCCACTACTGTGGGAGATTTGGGAAAGGCCCATTAGATTCATGCAGTAATGAATAACCACTAGGTAGAGCACCACTCGACTGTGCTCGAGACATCAGGTATCGTCACTGACCAAACCTTTAGTGTTTTGATAGATCCCGGTGCTACCGAGAGTTTCATTTCTGGTGCAGCGCTAAAAAGGATTAAGGTAAAGGTAGTCAGACATGATGAGTTTATATTTATAGAGATGGCTTCGAGATCCAAACAGAGGGTTGGAGGAAATGTTATGGGTTGTATCCTTAACCTATGAGATTTTGTCACTAGGGCCAACCTATACGTCATGATCTTAGGATCTCATGACGTCATGATTGATATGGACTGGTTAGAATCACATGAGGCGATACTCAATTGTAAGACGAAACAATTGAGCTTGGTCGATGATGAGGGACAAATATGCGTGATTGTAGGACGAAACCAGAGAGTTTCCCTAAGTTCCATCTCTTCCTTGCAACTACGGAAGAACATGCACAAGGGATGTAAGCTCTATGCCATCCTTGCGTTAAACAAGAAGGGAGTAGCGGAAGGTCTAGAAAACCTTCCTGTGATAAGGGAGTTTGCGGATGTCTTCCCGGAGGAGTTACTTGAGATGGTGTTTGAGAGGGAACTGGAGTTTACCATAGACCTAAAACTGGGGACTGAACCAATAGTGAGAACGCCTTATCGTATGTCAACCCTGAAGTTACGGGAGTTGAGAATGCAACTAAAGGAATTGATAGACCTAGGACTTATACGTCTGAGTGTGTCACCATGGGGTGTGCCAATTATTTTCATACTAAATAAGGATAGGTTGTGGAGAATCTACATTAACAACCGTCAATTGAACAAGGAAACGATTAAGAATCAGTACCCATTGCCAAGGATCGATGATCTATTTGATCAGATGAAAGGTGCGACGGTGTTTTCAAAAATCAACTTGAGATCAGGGTATCACCAGTTGCAGATCAAGGAGGATGAGATCCCTAAGACCTCCTTTAAGCTAAGGTTTGGACATTACGATTTTACTATCTTACCGTTTGGATTGACGAATGCCCCTGGGGTATTTATGAATTTGATGAACAAGGTGCTCTGTGAATACTTGGACAAGTTCGTCTGAGTATTCATTGATGATATTTTGATTTACTCTCGGATGATGGAGGATCATGACAAGAACTTGCGCTTGGTACTACAGTGTCTACAAGAGCACAAATTGTATGGGAAATTGTCCAAATGCTCGTTTTATCAATTGAAGATTCACTAATTAGGGAATGTCATCTCCGGTGAAGGTATCTCTGTGGATCCAGCAAAGGTCGAGGCTATTGTGGAATGGCCTGTGCCAAAGAATGTCCTAGAAGTGTGTAGCTTCATGGGTTTAGTAGGGTACTATCGACGGTTCATCGAGGGATTTCTGAAGATAGCAAATTCGATCACGGAATTGAAGAAGAAGAGCAAGAATTTTGTTTGGACAGAGAAATGTGCGAAAGAATTTTGGAGGCTCAAGGAGTTGTTGAGAATAGCACCGATACTAAAGGTCCCTAACATGGATGCAGACTTCTTGGTATGCACTGATGCATCCAAGGAAGTCTTAGGCAGAAGCTTGATGCAAGACAATCTAGTGATCACTTACATCTCGAGGAAACTGAGAAGGCATGAGGAGAAATATGCGACGCATGATTTGTATTTGTTAGCCATTGTATATGCCTTGAAGGTTTGGAGACACTACCTTGTTGGACAAAAATTTGAACTAAAGACAAATCATTATGGACTACAACACATTTTTACACAAAGCGACCTAAATGCATGACAATAGCGTTGGTCAGAATTTCTTAGTGAGTACAACTTCGAGATTACTTACATAAAAGGAATAATGAACTGAGTGGCATATGCATTGAGTCAGAGATCACACATCTTTTTAGTGTTTCCCTTCAAACGAATCTACATGAAAGGATTCTAACTTTACATTGCGACGATGATTGGTACAAAGAGGTCAAGGATTTTATCGAACAAAACACAATGATGGTAACTGGATTTGAAGGATTTTACGTTTGATGACGATGACTAATGAGGTTTAAAAATAAGATTTACATACCAGCAAACGACAAGTTGAGGAGTTTGATCCTAAACGAGGCTTGCAGAGTAGTGTACATGGTTCATCCGAGAGTCACGAAGATGAGGGCGGACCTTAAACCCTTATTATTTTGGAAAGGAACGAAGGTAGACATAGTCAACTATGTGGCCATATGTCTAGAATGTCAGTAGGTAAAGGCTGAACATAGACATCCAGTAGGATTACTACAACCACACGCTATTCCAGAATTGAAATGGGAGGTCATTTATGTTATCACTCCAAGAAACTCTTTGAGGTTGTGGGTCAAAGATGCTTGGTAACTTAAGGTAAACTTGTTTTTTGTGTTTATGTATATGTAGATCAATGGGATAACTCAATTATAGTATGGCACTCAGACAGTAAAATGACAATCAAATAAACCAGTGCTCTCAAGGATTGATGATCAGATGATAACTTTAAATGGGTGAGAAAACAATGTTCATAAACCGAATACAAGGTGTAGGGTTTAATAAACAATGATAAGAAACTCAATATCAAATTATGATATAACCAATGAGATAACCATCATTATAAAGCTAAAACAACTTGATATAAAGTACAGAAGAAAAATGAGAATCTAACATCAAAAGAGAGTGAAAACTGTGACTTGTATTATCAGAGAAAATTCTGTTTACAACATAATGTATTCTTCCATCCAGAATCAAACCCCCTTGCCTCTTACATCTATGAGCTTAAATAATCTTTACAAATTATTTTCAAGATCCTCCAAAGATGGATCTGATAACTTCTTTTCTTATGTCAAATTCAAAATTGTGAGGTAGCTGGAAAAAACAGAAATTTTTGGAAAAATGTTGCTCCAATATTCACCTATATCCTCCAAATCACAAAATGTCTGGGAAAAATGAGAGAGGTTATTGAAGATCCACCTGTTCTTATGAAAAAAATCCTTCAGTTTCTAAAAATATTATTCCAAATCATCATAATTGTCCTTAAAGACAGTGACTAAAATAGGAAAAACAGAGTATTTAATTTCTGGAAATATGGTGTTCAAAGATTGACCTATATTTCATGAATCATAATAGATCTTGGAAAAATGAGAGACATTATTGAAGATACATCCATGATTATGAAAAATCTCCTTTAGTTACTAAAACTACTCTTCTAGATGATCAGAATCTGTCTCCAAAGAAGGTGACTAAAATAGAAAAATCCAGATTTCCAAATCTAGTCATATTCCTACATTTTAGGATTTGATCTCTAGAATATTTCCATTGATAAAATGAAGTGCCACCTGAAATCATGGATGATATTTGATAATATATATGATTGGTCATCATCATCTTCTCCTTAATAAACTCAACCAAGTTGAATTTGACCTTTTGACCAAAATAATACATTTTGGAAAATTTCAGAAAATGATGTTCATCTTGTGGGGAAATTTTGACTACCTTCCCGAGCTCTAAATGAAGATCTAAAAGTACCATTGCAAATATTAGGATGTTGAGTTGTCAATCAACTATTTGAGTGTGTAAAACAGACTCTCCAAAGAACATAAAATTGATTTTTCCCAAGGCAGTTTATCAGCTGAAAAACCTGCACTTTTACTAGCTCACTACACTGTGAAAATAGTCATTTCGCTGGTGAAAAGGGAGACTTTCACCGGCTTAGTTCACTGTGAAAAAGTCATTTAGTTGGTGAAACCTAAAATTTGTTTTTTGGTATATTTTGAGATGCCACATCATTTTTTCATTGGATAATAGGATTTAAAGCCGATCTTATGTACTTTAAAACTTAAAGACTTATAAATAAATCTTTACCTTATTATCATCTTATGATATGATATCAAAACAAATTTCAGAATGAATTATTTTATCGCTAACAATTTCGATGGATTCCATTGTTGGATTGCCACTGATAGCAAGGAGACACGACTCAATTTTTGTTGTAGTCGACACTCTGATGAAGGGTGCTCATTTTATGCCTGTGCGTACGACCTATCAAGCACCTGACATAGCTACAATTTTCATCAATGAGATTGTGAGGCTGCATGGCATGCCTAAGAGAATTATATCCAATCGAGGATTCGTGTTTACTAGACGATTTTGGACTAGTTTCCAAGAGGCCTTGGGAACCCAACTTAACTTTAGTACTGCATATCACCCTGAGACAAACGGGAAGACTGAATGAATGAACCAAGTCTTGGAAGACATCTTGCGCATGTACGTGATGGAACAACAAAAGTGTTGGGAATAATTCTTTCCACTGGTAGAATACACTTATAACAATAGTTATCAAAGCACCATTATGATGACACTTTTCGAGTTTCTTTATGGGTGACCATGTTGGACTTCTTGAGTTGGGATCAACTTGAGGATAGGGTCCTAGTGGGACTAGAAGCGATCCAAGAAATGGAATATCAAAAGAAAACAATAAGATCAAGGATCAAAGAAGCGCAGGATCGGCACAAGAGTTATGTCGATGCGCACCGTTTAGACCATAGTTACGAAGTTGGCGATCGATTATTCTTGTGGGTAAAACTGTAGAAGAGTTCGATCAAGTTTGGAAAGGGAGATAAACTCTTTCATAGGTTCGTGGGACCTTTTGATATTGTGGAGAGAAAGGGGCCCGTGGCCTATCGACTAGCCTTGCCCGATTCATTGAAGCACATGCATGATGTTTTTCACGTATATGTTTTGAGACATTATATTAGTGATCCTACACATGTTATTGACATGAGTTCCTTGCAGGTATCGGATGAGGGGGAACTCACTGCTGAGCCGATCCGCATCCTGGATCATCGTATTTGATAGTTACGACATCGAATGGTAGATCAGGTCAAGGTCGAGTGGGATAACTATAGTCTGCACTCGACGACTTAGGAGGATGCATATGATATGCGCCAACAATTTCCATTTTTGTTTGATAGATAGACTTATGACACTGTGATACCCATTATTTTGACACTTATATGCTGTGAATATTAGGGACAAAGTTTAGACCAAGAGGGGGTGTATGTAACATCCCGCTCTTGCATGCATTGAACATAATTATTCTTTGAGTACACTTTCTTTCAAGTGATCCAAATTATTATACTATTGGTCGTTGATTATGATTATGAGGCATTATGGATGTGATTATATGTTAGTCTACTATATTGACTTAGACAGGTGGTATTGAATTAGTTCTCCTAAGTGTGAAGTATTTAGACCTCGAGGATGCTGAGGCAACGATGAAACCCTTGGACTACAAATCGAGTTAGCGAGTGGACTATTGGGGTTTGATTGTTGTATATATGAAATATGTTCATCTGATTAGATGTTATGATTATGGATTTTATTATGACATGATTCGTTGATGGTGCAGGTTGACGATAGCTTGCTGAATAGACTCATATGTGGAGTAGAGGGGTGACAAACAACTACTAGAGACATTGAGGGAGAGGTGTGGACAACAACCCTCCCACAGCCTACTAGCACTCATGTCGTGGCTCAAACTATAGGTTAACAACTACCTAGTTTGAGAAAATCCACGTTGCCATGAGGGTAGACTACAACAAACGCTCATGATGATTCTAAGGAGCATGCAATATGGTAGGGGCCTTATTCCTTAGAGGCCCTTAGTCTCCCACAAGATCACCTAATGGGGTATTGACTCCAGGGGTTTTTGATGTCTACCAAGTCAGTCAAGAGGCGAGTGGCACCCTTGGAGCATGTAGTGCGTCCTGAAGGGCATGTAGCACAAGAAAAATGGAAAGAGGCGAGTGGAACCCTTGGAGCATGTAGTGCATCCTGAAGGGCACGTCATGCAATAAAAAGAGAAAGAGGCGAGTGGCACCCTTGGAGCACATAGTGTGTCCTGAAGGGCACTTCAAGCAAGGGAAACAGAATGGGGCGAGTGGCACCCTTGGAGCACCTAGTGTGTCCTGAAGTGCACATTGCATTGTTAACTAATAAATGAATAAACCTAGATGGCCTTGGAATGAATAATGTGATAATAAATATTTGAAAACAATTTCCCTAATAAAATTTCATCGAGCCTAGGAAAATAAAATCTAGGTCTAAGTGATACTCATGGTAGAAAAAAAAAACAATAAAAAAAGAAATAAATAATACCAATAATCATCATTAAACATGTGATGAGAAGGGGGTAAGACATTCAATTAATTTATAAAAAGGAAATTAATTTGGGGGATTACTTTTTAACAAAAAGGGAAATGATTGTTTTGTTACTTATGTTAATTAAAAAGTTATTAATTAAAAAGAAAAAGGGGGAAAAGGTATTTTCCTACACTTGCTAATTTGAGTTTTAGATAAAAAGGGAAAGAGGGAAATTTAAAAGAATTAGGAAACTACGGGAAAAAGGGGGAAACATAAAGAGAAAGGGAAACATAAGGAAAAAATAGAATGACTAACTTAGTAAGGAATCTTGCCTTTAAAAACTTTCTAAATTGAACTCAACCAGTAAATTAGTAAGGGGGTAAATCATTAAAATGTGTAAGGGAATATGGGGACACCTAGGAGCAATTCTAGGAATGATTTTAGGTGGCTGAGGAAAATAGGAGTAATTAAATATTTAATGAAATTAATTCTAGTGCAATGAAGGGGATGGGTGACTCATGTACGGGGAGGATTTTTCTAAATTAAATTATTGAACATTAAATTAAATGGGAAATTGAGACAGAAATGACTTAGAAAATCTATATAAAGGAGGGAGGAGGAGGAGGATGGATCTCTTCTTGTATGCATAATGTTACACTGCAGGATTTTTGACTTGACTGACTTATCTTGTGGGAGTTGGGATACCCAACTTGGTGAGGAGTGGTAGCTTTGATTTGCGAGGCAAGCTGGAAGCTAGTCTTTCTCTAGTTTAGTGTGTGTGGCACCTTTGCGGCTCGGGGGGCTAAGGGAGAAGAAGAGTACCCCTAGCATTGGTTGGGAGGTATCGTTGAAGTCATAGCGGTCAACAAGAGGGAGCTGCACGAAGCGTGTGGGACATCAACTTGGAGAAGGTGACTTGGGCTATGGTATGCATGCTTTTATTTTGGATGGTAGATTAATATTGACCTTACGCTTTCATTTATGTACTTTAATTGGGTGAAGAAAGTGTTGAATTGGATTTTTAATTGAGAACTTAAATTTCCCCATAGCCTTAAGCTTGCTACTTGACTTGATTCCCTTGGCATTCGATCCCTGAATGTTGTGACTGTCGTATTGGTTTTATTGATTTATTGTAAAGAGTTGTGATTTACTTCGTCCTCATCCCTTGATCATCAATCCGCACCTGAGCAGTTGGCCAGGAGCCGAATTGATGCTTGTCACTTCAGTGTTAATAGACTTATAGATCCTCATGCCATGTGTTTTTTGTGCGTGGATGATGAACGAAGGATGTTTTTCCCATTCATCCACCCCTGTTGATTGTTCTTGGATGATTGATAGTCGTTGTGCCTTCTTATGATTGAGTAATTCTATTATTGTTGTCATTCCTCTCTGTGAATCGTGTAATGCCCTTTGATTTTTTCTTTAACTCTGTGTTTAACCATTTTACCGACAACAACTTACCTTCTACTTGACCATGATTTACCATTTTATAGTCAACGATTTACCCTGATATTGGACTGCGAATTTTCCATGCTTTAGACTGCGAACTTAGCATTCTAGACAAAAAATGTATTTCATTATGATAGCGTTATAATTTTTATTTTTTTTTCTATCTGGGTTATCCATTGATTATGTCTACAATTTTTGTTATGTATTGATGGATCAGTAATTAGTGAATTTACTGGTTATTGGCAGAGATCTATTTAAAAGACAACACGTGCATTTATAAGACATCAATATTTAATGGAAAACATTAATGTATACCAACAATTTCGCATTTAATAAACAACATTACCTCGAATTCTCTTTTATTAATAGACATCGAGTCTATACCTTGATTAACAGTAAATTCATGCCTCTGCGTTTGGATGAAATAATGACTTCTTTATTATCTTGAGAGTGATGGTGTTTTTACCCTAAGCTTAAATGCGTTTTTACTGTAAGATGGAAACCGTTTTTATTTTGATATTGATTGTGTTTTTTCCTTGAGCTTAAATGCGTTTTTATTGTAAGATGGAAAGCATTTTTATTTTGAGATTGATTGTGTTTGTGCTCTGAGATTGAATGCATTTTTACGATAAGATGGACTATGTTTTTATCTTTATATTGATGGTGTTTTTACCCTAAGCTTAAATGCACTTTTACCATAAGATGGAATGTGTTTTTTTTTCTTGAGAATGATTTTTTTTTACCCTGAGCTTCAACGAGTTTCTTCCATCAGTGACTGCATCCTATTCACTTAGTTGTGTTTTAATTCATATATGCTTGGGTTTGAGGTGTCAGAGATCCCACAGTGTCTACATTTTTATTAATCCACAACAATTTATTATGCTCTAGCCTCGTCTGATAGCGAATTGATGGCTCTAATCCGTAACCTAGACTATCATTTTTTTTGAATAGTGTGAATGCGTGGGACAACTTCTTTATGGCAGGTTTTCCTTGTGATATGTAGATGTGGATTTTTGATATGTCAGACCACATTTTTAATTAATAGACAACAATTCCTTTTATTTTCCATTTGTTATGTAAGTGATAGATTGACTCTATATCTGGCCGTATCTACTAGGTTGTTGGTCTCTATTCATAAAATTTCCCACACAAAAAATGTAAAATGTTTTATTATTATAAACAAAAGAAATAAACAACAATATAACTTTCAAAAGTAAATTCCTTATAAAGTCATAGTCACGGGAGTAAATTCCTTAACTCACAGTCCATAGGACTGTGACTTGGCCGCGGGGGCCAGCCCCTATGGCCAAGCCATTGGCATGCCCATGACCATGTCCTTTATAGATGGAAATATGGGGAGGACTTGTTAAGTGTCATATATATTACACTATAAAACTTTGTTACAATAGATCATACCATAGTTTCTAAAATCAATTATATGTAATGTTATGTTTTAAAATTAAGATTTAATTTACTAGTTGGAAAAGAAAACAACGTAAAATGCATGAATTTAAGAAAATAGCATACCAACCATGAACAAAATTAACATACCAATCATGAACAAAATTAACAGAATTAATTCTGTTAATTTTGTTCTATTTCTGTCATATTTAATTCATATTTATTTCTGTTAATTCTGTCATTTTTCATAAAATGACAACAAATCCAACAAAGATAAGAAAACATTGTTTAAACATACTAATTCAAAGTATTTCAAATCAACATTTGCATTTATTAATAATCTATTAATATTAATGTACATTTATAAGCACACATAAAAATAACAGTAGTAAAGGAACATCGATTCAATATTGTTGGTCTCTATTCATAAAATTTCTGACAAAAAAACTGTAAAATATTTTATTATTATAAACAAAATAAATAAACAACAATATAACTTGCAAAAGTAAATTCATTAAGTCACAGTCACAAGAGTAAATTCCTTAAGTCACAGTCCACGGGACTGTGACTTGGCCGTAAGGGGCCATCCCTGTGGCCAACCCGTTTGTGTGCCCACGTCTTGGCCACATAGCTGCATAAAAGTTGTATATTTTGTGAACTCATACACCTTTGAAAAATCCAAAAAATCTGAAATGGTGAACTCGTACATGTTGTATATAATAAACTATTTCATCTATTTAAGTGAAAAATCATTTAATATTATAATAAAATATTTTCTCTATTAAACTTAAGTTGCATCCACGTACAATGGGAATAGCATCCACTCTGATCATAACATTTCATTTCCGGTTTCACTAAACAGTCAATAATAAAATGTAATTTTAGGTTAATTTCACTAAACAAACACGAGAAATAAACTTTGTAATTTTAGGTTAAAAGCACTGTAACATTCTAAAAATAAATTAAATTTAACTAAATACAATAATAAATCAATTTAACTAAATAAAATAATAAAATATAAATCAGTTTAGGCTTAATTCCTTCCACCCGCAGGACCGCCCGCCAACACGACGTCCGTGCCTAGAGCTCAATCGTGATCGCCAAAAGCTCACTCACTAATATTTCGGCCGAAAGATTTTTTCGGTCGAAATAATATTTCAGTCGAATAATAGTTTCAAATGAAATATTCTTTCGACCGAAATATTGTTTTGGCCGTAATATCTTTCGGTCGAAAAGATATTGTCGGATGAAAAAAATTCGTCCGACTAAAATTCTACAAGGAAATCGAGGGCGTCGTTACTGTACCATTCGATTTGACGTTCAATTGTTCGGCCAAAAACTATTTCAACTGAAAGAAAATATTAGTTCGGCCGAAAAACTATCTTTCAGAATTTTGGAGATCAGATTGTCATGAAAGTGTTACCCACCTTCATGAATTTACCCCTAATCTCTCCCTAGTTGGACCTCTGGCACCTCTAATGAGCTTATTGGTGAAGCCATTGGGTTTTAGCAATTTCTCAGCAAATTTCTATAGTAAATGGATAGTCTCTTGAGATGTCAAATCTAGTGTAACTTTGTTTTCTTAAAATAAAAGTTTCACTAAAATAAATTTACATTAAACAAACTCAAAAAATTTCAAATACATCTCCATAGTGTACATTACATTTTCAGCAACATAACACACGATCTCATTTGCGCTGGTCTTAATTTTGTACATTCTAAGAATCCATTTTCTTCAAACAGTCATTTTTGCAAAGAAATACTTTATTCTTAAAGTATTTATTTCTGGTTATGGTTATTGTACTTGCAAGCATCTGTATCATTTGACTACATCTTATGCAAGTATTTCATTAATTGAATATCTTTTTAATAAGCTTTTACTTTGTGAATGTATGAATGATATATGTTGTTAGTATATATTTACTCATGTTATAGTTGTTTTTGTTGCAATAAACTCCTAGATTCATTTTCTTGTACTTAGATTAGTTTCAAGACTTAGTGTATTTTGTTAGAGACTACCTCCCTTGGCTTCGCTAGGAGTTGGCCTAGATGGAGGAGTTGACAACATCTTGACTCAAGAGTTTCCCCAAAGGACACACCAAGTAGATTGAATATTTATTCCATGCCACCTAGGTCTGTATAAAGATGAAAATATATTTGGCACCGTTTCCGGGGATAAATCTTTCTATTCCTGGAGTATGACTTTTTATTTCTTTTTTTTTACTTAGTTTTTTACACTTGTTGTTTTATCTTTAGTAGAATCAATCATCTGGCAACTCCATTAATTTCTAACTTGACTAAGTATTCTACAAAAAGAAATTCACAATGCTTGACCAATTTAATACCTTAACCCCAAAAGGCTTATCAGAAGAGATTAGCCAAACTTGCTTATCATAGAATCCTTGATCAATTACCATCTAAGTCTATTTTTGATATACAATTTTTTTTTTTATCAATTTTCTATTTTAGATTTAAATTTTGAAGAAAAAGAAATGGATGACTATTTTAGTCCTTTAGATTTTTCTACAATAAATGGTTAACCTCATGATTTGCCTGAAAAGAAAATAAGAAAGTTACCTTATTTCTAAGGAAATAATGTTGTCATTTCTAAATCTCACATTAAATCATTTTCCTTCTGCATTAACAAGTGGTGTAGTGGTGCAACTCACAACCACCAAGATATCGAGATGAAATTATTTTCCTTGTCCCTAGAAGAACATGCCTTTGATTGGTTCTCTGGCCTAGATGACAACAAATATTCTACAATCAAATATGTGATAGATGGTTTCATGGAAAGATGGGGTGACAAAAGAGAACACAGACATTCGTTAGGATCCCTCCACAATATAAAGAAAAATGAAAATGAGACAATGGAGGAGTTCAATAAAAAATTTAATGATTTGGTTACTAGTCTCCATACAGATTATAAGCCTTGAGATGCTTCCATTATCATATATTATGTTGAGGCCTTCAATGGAGAGTTATATATCAACTTATATATAAAGAGCCTGCAAACATCAAAGCTACCGAAGAGATGACCATCAAAATTGATAAAAATATGCAAGCTTCATGAAAGTGAAATCTTCTAGGTTTCACAAGGGGTGGTCCTTCTATGGAGTCATAATCTAATATAAGGAAGTAACTTCAAATAATAAATATGTATCTTATGATCCTCTAAAATCCATAACTAAAATGGTGAAAATGATGGAAGCCAACCATGCAACTTAACTTAGTGTCATACAAAAGAGGTTGATAGCCATGGAGAGAGCCCAAAACAATAGATTCCAACCTAAACCCAACAAGGAAAAGTGGCAGAGACAGGGTTCCCCTCAAGACCAAAGGCCACCTAATCAATTGGAATCAACAAATGTGGTAAATGAAGAAGTTCCTCCTTTCTACAGAGCATGTGAAGAAGTTCATGAAGAGTCTACTTGTCCAGTCCTTTTCCAAGTAAATGAATAAGGGTTTCCTGAAACAAGTAATTTTGTGGGGTACTCAAGGAACTCTAACCATACAAACAATGTTGGAAAAGCTCAAGCTTTATCAATGGACCATTAGATAAAAATGCAGGAAGAAAGTGAGAAATCCAATGAAGTAGTTGAAGAGTATGATAATGTTACAAAACTTTATAGGAAGAAACTCACAAATGAACAAATTTTGGAAATGGCTAGGCATAAAGGAATAGTTTACCAAAGAAAAGGGAAGGATAACTCAGACAAGTCTCAGCTAAAAATTCCCAAGGTCATATGATTCTAGATTCTCACATGCTCTCCTTTTAATAAAAAGATCAAGCACATGTCCCCATATGGAGCCAATGTTCTCCACTGAGTTTTACTAGTTGGACTTGCAGTTGAGCCGCTAAAGACGAAGCAATCAATTGATCAAATTTCATTCTTCAGAAGTTCAATCGGTCATTTTGACCACCTTTTTTAACATTTCCATCCCATGTGGGGCATTGTAATAATATGAGATTAGCATGATGAATTTGTAAAAGGCTTGGTCTCCTAAGACTTGATCATGAGTACATACTCTAGAGAGTTTTTTTTCACTTGTTAATTATTTCTTACTCGAAATTCATTTTAGGCGAGTTATAATTTCTAAGTTTTTTCGCTAAAATAACTCCAAAGTTGGGGTATGTTACTTATGGTTAGGCCTTATCTTGGTTACCAAAGTGTAGTGTCTTAAATATTCATATTACCATGTGATGTCATCATTTTGAGTCATATGTAAATTGTTCTAAGTTCCCTTAGGATTTTTTAATGTTTTTAGTCAATTAAAAATTT
>JZKD02S1672913.1:430319-456484 GCA_000966675.3 Picea glauca
GCAGGAGCCTCGAACAAACTAGCCGAGAAAGCTTGAAAGTCGGCTGGAGCATTTTCTTCCCTTGGGATGAAAGAGATGTTAAAAGCCAGGAAGAAACTATCAATAAGATCCCATACCTCATTTCTGTAGTTCTTGAGATGCGGGTTCTTGTTCTGATAGCTGTTTTTTACCTGCTGGACGATTAATTCTGCATCCCTGAACACAGCCATCTCCCTGATTCCCATTTCTTTTGCATCCCTTAATCCCAGAATCAGAGCTTCATATTCTGCCACATTGTTGGTGACTTCAAATTCCAGCTTATATGACAGCGATATGGTCTCTTGAGAAGGGGATTTGAATACCACTCCAGCACCTGCACCTACACTGGAAGAGGCTCCATCAAAGAACATCTTCCAAACAGAGGTTGTTGGAGGAGGCATCTCCTGATTAGGACTCGGCTGCTTTCTGATTTGCAAAGGGGTCTCGGGCTCATCAGTGACCTGCAACAGGCTAGATCCTAAGTCAGTGTCTAAGGCATAAATGGGATGATTTGTGGGGTTTGCTTCATCACTGACAATGTAGGCTAGCTGGGCTTCTCTGTACAATCTCCTATGTTCCCCCCCGAAGACTGGAATGGTGGCATACGTGAGATCCATCTGCAGTGTTCATCCTAGTCTCTTAATCTAAGATCTTGACAACAGCATGCCAAACTTGGGGGGAACATCAGCTACCACTATATCCATGACCATACTTTTCATGGGCAGCTGAAACAGGGAAACTGCTAGGTCCTTGATGACTCCCAAACATTGCACCCTTCTTGAATCAAAGGAATAGAGGTCATGATAGGCTCTGGTGACTTCTAATCCTAGTTCTTCCATGACGGCTTTAGGCATGAGGTTGTGGGAGGCCCCTGAATCCATTAAGCAGTTATGCAATACTTTTTCATGTATGTTCAGGGAGGTGTAGAAGGGAGGGGATGAATCATCTCTGTCTTCTACCATAGGACCTAGGACCACTGCAGGCCTTTCATATTGGAGGCTTATGAAGTCTGTGGAGGGGCTAGAGGCTTCATATTTCAATAGGTCGGAGAAGCGTTTTTTGAATTCCCCATGTTTAATTAACTCAGTGAGGGGCACAGGGATTCTAATCTTTTGAATCTCATGCTCGAAATTAAAGGAAGATGAAAGCTTTGGAATTTCTCTAATTTTAGGAGCATGGCTTTGAATAATAGGGGAGGGAGGTTGGGCCTTCTTACCTCTGTGGCTGTCGGCTATCTTTTCAGCAGGATTTTCTGCTCTAGTGGATGACTCAGGAACATCAGGTGTTGCTGCCTTCTTGTCGGATCTCAGATTATACCTGCCTCGGCCACCACCAGCTTTGTCTCCCTTGCTCAATTCATTCAGTTGGTTGTCCATGAGAGACTCTTCGTACGCTGACTTGGTCAGATCGGGGAAAGGAGGGGTGATTTCCACAGAGTGGATTTTGGGCTCAGGCTCGTCTGCTTCTGCTTCCTCTTCATCAGCTACAAAATTGTTCTGGAAGGTAGCCTGAATCTTTTGTTCGTCTCTATCCCTCTCTTTCTCCTTGTGCATAGTTGGAGGCGCAAAATTGTTTGGTCTTCTGAAGCCTCCTCTGTTCTCAGTGTGTTGAGGGCCTTTATACATCTACCTCCTTTCCACCTTCAATCTCTCCACCTCTTCCTTGAGAAAGTTCATTACTTGTGCCAACTCATTTGCTTGAGGGTGGGACAATGATGGGCCAGAGATGGTGGGGTCAGAGGTCGAAGCTTCTGATTTTCCTTTTCTTCTATCTGTGTCAGCCTTGTTCCTCAGTCTGTCAGCAGCTAGAATGTTGGATTCCACCTCTATAGCTGCATCTTGCATCTGAGCTAAAGAAGTGGCTCTTCTTTCTCTTAACACGAGACAGAAATCAGGGTCAAACGCACTAGCATATGAAATTTGAGCAGATGCTTCTGAAGGCTTTATTTCTGCAGGAATCTTGTTATACATCTTATTGAATCTTTTGGAAAAGTCAGAGACTGACTCTCCTTCCTACTTCTTCAGGGACCCAAACTCAGTCATGTAATATATGTAATATTTTCTATCCCCCCACTGCCTCGGGAAAACATTATCCTGGGCTTCAATACCAGCAATAGATCCAGGGGCTAGCCCCCTGAACCACTTCCTAACCTCACCATCCAAACTCTGGACAAAGACTCTCATCCAGACATCTTCATTCTCAATATTGAGTTTATCTGCATAACTGTAAAAAGAAGCCAAGTGCTCTTCAGCAGTTATGTCCCCTTCCCCGGTAAACTTGGGCATATACTTCAAGTAGTCTCCAGCAGGGAGAGGATTCATAGGATGAGGCAGGACCAAAGGAGCGTATCTAGTAGAAACTATAGCATCCATTCTGTTCTGAGGGGGATTAGCACCAGCCATAGGGACGTAGAGTGGAGGAGAACTCAGAGGAGATGGAGTATGAACAGGTGAACTAGGAACAGAGGTGTTCACAGGAGAGGACGGGGAAAACAGAGAGAGGTCTAAAGGACCCGGATGCACGAGTGTTTCCCTCTGTGCAGCAGTAGTAATCAAAGGAGGAGTAGTGAAACCTACTGAGGGGGTAGTGACAAGGATCTCTCCCTCTGATACTAGACCAGGAGGATAAAACTCAGCAGGAACACTCCCGAAGTTCAGAAAACGGGAAACCTCGGAGGAAGCACGACTAGGAAGCTGTAATTCAAAACATGGAGTTCTCACAGAAGGGGATGGCGTATTACCTTTTTCAGCGACTGAAACTTCTTTTGCAGAGCTCTTTCCCTTTCTGCGCACTACTTCCAAGTCTTCCTCTGGTGTGGCTAAAGGAAAATGCGGATTAGACCTTGTGTGTCTACCTCTCGAAGCCACAGCTGATAGAACAGGTTCTCCCCAGCGGAGTCGTCACAGTGGAGTCGCCAGGTGCACAGTAGCAATCTTCTAGTTTTGATATCTGATTCACCTTCAGAAATTAGTTGATCTTTGTCGTTCAATCCCAGGGAATATATCCAACATCGTCCCCGGCAACGGCGCCAGAAATATTGGCTTTCGGAAGTCACTCCTGGATTGCTAGCAGGAGTAGAGCCCGAAGCCCATCAGTTTAATGTCACGATTTATTTTAAAGGGTGATCAAATGGATGAAAACTCAGAACAACATCATATCAGCTCAGAAACCAGACCAGGCATGCATGACGAGTGAGGTCTTGATAAACTCCAAACAGTGAGTCGTAGCAAAGGGTGAGTAGATGGAAGACTTATGCAAGAAGTGTGCAAGGTCTATCACAACATCCGGTGTGTAACAGACTGAAGAAGAAATGCATTCGAACACAAAATCCTTTTACATTCAAACACAAATACCAGAGAATACAAAGATGTCACAACAAATCCTTTATCGCAACAAGATTGTTAAGTCCACGTGAATCCTTCAACAATGAACCCTCCAGCAAAGATGAAACAAAGATGGAAAAAGAAACTGTTTGTTATAAACCAAGAAGTCTCAAACACAGAGGCATAATCAAGGTCCAGAGTATTTGCTCAAACTTTACAGTCGGGAGCTTAGCTCTACCATCGATAGATACAAAAATGGCAAAAATGCCTACATATACTCAGAACAACAATAGCAACAGAACCAAGAAAATGCAATAAAAGCTTTACGTCTGCATGGCTTCTGACACTCTGTAGCCGCAATCTTTGAATAACCGTGCAACTTATGGCAGACGCGATCGATCTTCTGACAGTTACATCGGCGAATCGACGTGCCTTTGATTCAATGTAGGACGTCCCCATTATGGCGGAGACGATGTCTAACCACCCTCAATCGCTTCAATAACTACTTCTTGGGATTGAGAAAGGCCAGGCCAACTCAGCATCTCGGGATAGGGAAGACTTCTCGCGCTGACACCTGGAACAATTGAATAGCTTGAGGGTCGGACCTGAGGGCCAGTGCGGAGGACATGGTGCACGGTAGAAGCGATGGCATCGGGGGAGCGTGAGGATTACCCATGGCGGAAGACACCCGGGTAGACGGGGAGAAGACGGGAGAAACGATCTCGCCTTGGGTGAGAGACTGATGTGGAAAGGAACAGGACGCGTGGCAGGCAACGAGTGAATGGTGGGAAGAAGGGAAAGCCAAGCGGACCGAAGAGGAGGGGTGAATGGATGACACACGGCAGCAGGGGAAAGGCGGAAGGAAGAATGAAAAGACAAGAGGAGGCCCCACACTTGTTAAGCACGGGGAAACTGAGAAAGACGTGGCTTCCTTGGCATCGTTGATCTGAGCGCTGAAATCTCAGCCGCGGGAAGCTGCTTATTCGATTCCGGACCCCCCCCCCTCCTCTTAAAGGTAGAAAGGCGGGGGGTCCGGAATGGTCTCCGTCGCCATTGATCCAGGCGCACTCATCTGGGCCATCAGAGAGGTGCGCCCCCGATTCCGGACCCCCCCCCCCTTGCTTAAAGGTCGAAAGGCAAGGGGGGTCTGGAATTTGTTGTGCGTCGTCGATCTGGGCACGCAAATCTGGACCGCCTGGTCTTGCTTGCTATTTACCACGGGCGCATGGTCGCCTAAAACTTTGGACAAGTGGGTTTTTACCCCTTCATTTGCATTATATCCCCCCTATACAAGAAATATCGCTAACAGAAAGGATAAAAAAATTGGGACATAAAAGATAATTTCCCCACCTATCATGTCAGAGGAAATTACAGTGGTATTAGAGCTAGTGGTTCTGCAAGGCTGTGACTACATTAATTCCTAGAAGAAAAGAGTGTGGTGGACAAACCTCTCAAGAGTCACTGGATCGAGGAATAGAAGCACACCACACAAAATCAAAGATAGAAGGAAGCATGGAATACAAACATGAAAGGGATATGATTCAAATATTAAAATATATGGTCAAGGGATAGAATAAGGAATCCCAAAGAGAGGTAGAACAAGGTTTCAACTGTATATGCTTGAGGTGCTGACACAGTTGGTGGGACATCATGGGAATACGAATGGTATGGGTCAAGGTGGATCCTGTAGATCCCATTGGGGTGACATAATGAATACAGAGAGTATAAATAACGATACACCAGCTCAGAGAAGGATCCTAAATATTCCTAGGCCCTTTTGTCCTTTTTCTGGAATATTGAGAAGGGGGGAGGGGGGGAATTGGTATGAGTACTTTATTACCACTTTTAACCACAATGTGTATTCTTTAACTTTATGAGAAGTATTCAACAATTTAACATTAGCATTTAATGTATCATCAACAATATAAAAAATCATGAACAATAAGGAACCAAAAATACATAGTACACCATAATTTTACATGGAAACCCAATGCAAGAGAAAAACACAAAATCCTTTTCTTATATGTCAGAAGAAATACATTCATAGGAAGCACCAACCTCCTTATTTTCCTTTTACAATTGGAAGGAGGCTACAACCCCCTAGTTTTTTGGCTCTAACCAGAAGGAAGCTCCAACTCCCTTATTCTTTGACACCAACCAAAAGGAGGCTAGAACCTCATTTCCTTTCCCCATCCAACCACCCAGAAATATAAATGTAGACAACCTGTCACTACCATGGAATCAATCAACCTGTTACTAATCTGTCACTATCATTTCCATAACCTGTCACTGCTACTATACTTCATCAGTATTACCACACAAACCCTTATTCCTCAAACCCTCATACCAATATCCACAAGAATGTCTTCCAAATAAAATATTGATGAACTACTAATACATTTATGTGCTAGACTACTACATAATATAGACCCTAACACACACAGTAAACCACACCTCTCAAACTATAGCTGACCTGATGAATTTGATCTTTTGAACTTCAATTTTTCTCAACATATATGTTCCATGTGCTCTGTAAAATCACATATTTCCACGCTGTCCTTCACTGCAACTCATAGATAACCTCAGGAAAACCCTAGAACAATAATTTGAACTTTGTCCCATCGGATCCTGCAACTTCTCTCTTCACTAAACTTTGGTTCCTTAGACACACTACTTCATATCTGTCAAAATAGTACCTTCCCATAACACTTTACAACATATATATTCAATGTGATCAATAGGTGTCAATAAGAGTCTCTTGAAGTCTTATTTATACTTTCCAAGTAACTCCCTTTAGGGGATAGCTTGTAACTATTTTACCCCTTTCGTTTATTTTAGGGATAAACCACACTCTCTTGCTGCAGCCACTTTACCCTTAATTAAATTATTGTTGCAACTAATTTACCCTTCATGAATGACTCGTAACTTCGTGTTGACCTTCTAGGGGCTTCTAGATCATTCTTCGGGTTCCTCCAACTTCACAAGGCCATAAATCCTCAATTGTTACAAACCACTTGGTGTACCACATATCATTGGAAATGACATGATATGTAATCTTCATCCATGAATGAGTTACCTACATTTCCATTATCCTTTATGTCCTTTTTCCTTGATCAAATGAAGGTTTCATAACCATACTTTCAGGGCTTCCTGAATTTATTAAGTGTTGACATCAATGACAACCAATGTTTCAACAATCAATACCCCCCTTTGGCATTGATGGAAACACTCTGATGAAATACCTCAACACTTTTTGACATCAAACACTCTTGTTGACATCAATGAAAACTAACTTACCATCAATCTTGATCACAACTCTGGGGTATCTCAAATGCTCCAAGGGTTCACATAAATGACAACCAAATTTCCAAACTAGTTGTCCAACAATCTCCCCCTTTGGAATTGATGAAAACACCAACATTGATGGAAACAATCATAATGCAATACTCATTCTCCCCCTGTGATCATCTCTCCACATCAATGTTTCTCTTGATGCTTCTTTCCCCCTTTCACATCAATGGAAAAGGGTATCTCTCCTTGGGTTGCTCCCCCTGTCTATAGTATTCTTGGGGTTGCTCCCCCTATCTCCACTCTTCTTGGGGATGCTCCCCTTTTCTGCAAGATTTGAATTGTTCTGTTGAATTTTTCTCTTCATGGTGCTTCCTTATGTAATTCATTTACATATACAAAAATAATTCAAAATTGCTTGAATCCAAGTCTTCATGAATTGCCATATTTATTTCTTTCCTCCCCTCGTCTTGTTGTGATTGATGATGTGAAGTTCACTGAGGGGAAGAAACTTCTCCAAGTATCTATCAAGGATACTCAGAATTGTCCCTCGGAAGAGGTTTGGTGAAGATATATGCAATCTTCTCTTTTGTCCCAATGTAATATAGCTTGATGTTCTTCTCTATAGCTTGTTCCCGTAGAAAGTGATACTTGATCAAAATGTGTTTCATCTTGGAATGCATCACTGGATTCTTTGATATGATGATAGTGTGAGAATGTAATGGATGTGCTCATTTAACGATAGACAATATCACTATTGTCACCCAACCATAGGCCGAACCACCCCCGAGCACCTTAACCTTGACAGAGAATCATTCTGGAAGAAAACCCTAAGCTAGATAAGAAAACAAGATAGTGCACCTCTCTCCATGGATAGCGCACCAAATAGGAGTAACAAGAGTTGATCAGAGAGTCCAAACCATAACCAAGAGAGAGTTGAGGCCAAAACCGAAATCTACTAGCTGCAACGACAACTCTCCTCCAAACTTGTGCACAAACTGGCCAACTGCAATGCGCACAAGTGTTGCTTCTACAGTTATGAGAATGCCTACTAGAATGACGAATGGCCTCCTGTATTTATACTAAAACTGGCAAACTGCCTGGGCCAACTTCTCATTCTGGGTGCCTATTTACTTAGTATATAATATTTCCTTTAGCCGGCTTCTTCTCTTGGAGAATAATAACCTAATACAAATTATCCTCTTGAGCCGACTTGTCTTCTAGGGTTATTAGCCAACTAATTAGAGTTTCTTATTTCTTCCCAAAATATTTTATTCTCGTTAGGTTTACACGTGGAGGTAAATACATCCCACAGCTACCATAATATCAACACTCTCTCCTAGATAAGGAGGTATTGAAGGTAATGGTCTTGAGCACAAACACACCATTCACCTAGTGGCATCAACATAGTCATCTAGACTATCTCATGATTAGATCATGAGCACCATCATCACTATCAGTGTCATCAGTTGCATCATCTCTCGAAACCATACTCCATATGAGTAATCAGACATCATGTTGGATAATTCAATCACTCCACAAAGTGACATAAGAGCCATTTTTCTAATCCAGACATATGTCCTAGAAGAATAAATGTCCTGGACCATTTTTTGTTTGGGGAATCTCTGTCCATTGATCATCCATCTAGTTGATAATCATTTCCAACACTATTGATAGTCTTCAAGGCGATCGAAACAATGTCATTCAATAGAACACAAATATGTCTATCCATAGTAGTACATAGCTACAATCCAGTGGTACACTACCACACCAAGTAGCATACTTGATCAGTGATATATAGTCACAATTAGTGGAACACATCCACTGCAGTAGTATACATCTACTGTCCGGAGACATACAGTCTCCATAAAAATCATGTCATCAACCCACACATAGAACATTGTTATGGTGTATAAATTGAATCATCTGGGCCATTATTCCACTCACATATGTGATATCTAGAAGATCATCTGCCCTCAGAAGGTAAAACATCAATGGTGATATATCTAGACTATTCTTCTCAATCAAGGAAGAATAATTGTCCTGATTTCTACTAGACCATTCCCTATCCGAGCCATTCCTCCGACACTAAACAAAGTGCAACCTAGAGAGAATGAGTCTTCCCTAGGGAATACCTATCCCTGATTGTCGAACCTGGACCATTCACATATCTGGGCCATTCCTCTAGCACTAAACAAAGTGAAACCTAGAGAGAATGAATCTTCCCTAGGGAATGACTATCCAGACCATTTCCTAAGGAAATGATTGTCCTGCACCAACCTCCAAAATAGACCATTCCTCAAAACTTATCACAACTGTGAGCTTCGAAAGAATGACTATCCAACGAGGCAGACAGTCTTCGTGACAACTACTGAGAGTGACCATCAATAAGACAGACTATCCTAGACCATTCCCTATGTTAACCATAAGGGGAATCGATTTCTATGGTACATCAACAATCCATCGAACCATTTTCATTACGAAAATGACCGCTCGATCTAGACCATTTTTCGAATTGGAAAATGATTGTCCGTCAGAAATCTCAAACCACTTTCCGAACTAGAAAGGAACTGCTCATCCTAGACCATATTTCGAACTTAAAAATGACTGTCCATAAATCAATAACACATCAGTGCTCCCTCCCAACCTGGGAGTCATCTCTTCCTTTTTCAATAAAGAAGTCATCTCCACGAACTCCATCTTGAGTACGCAAACTCTTTCATATTGAAAAAAGGCTTTACAAAAATGTCTGCTTATCTTCTCATCTGTGAAGATATATATTGGAGAACCACTTCTCCTTTCTAGACTCCATCACGGATAATGTAATGCTTGATCTCAATGTACTTCAATTTTTCTAGAACACTGGTTTTCTGAAGGCTTCATATAGCTCTGATCATCATAGTTGAATTCAACTCTTTCGTTTCCTGCTAGCTCATAACATCGTGGCAAGGATCAAACTTGGAACATATCCAAGTGATACTTCTTTTGTCATCATGAGAGCGTTTTCATGGATTGGCAATCCATCATCCTTTAGTTCTGAGTAACCATTCTGATACAGTATCTTTGTTATAGAAGGTTTTTCACCACGCTTCTGCTATGCATTGGAGGCTCTGCACCAAGTTGTTTGAATCCATATAAAAACCTTCTTCCATCTCCATACAAGAGTCTCTTCCTGGTATACCTCAAAGCCTTGACTTTGTTTTGCATATGTTCTTTGTTCAATTATTCTAGAGAATAGTATTTTCATTCATCTGATGTAAACTCCAAACCATGGATATTGTGGCCAATATAATGGCTCATGTAAAGGTATGTCTGGTTTACTGGAACAAACAATCATCATAGTCTTCTCCCTCCATCTAGGACAACCTCTAGTTCTAGATCTTCCAATGCTTTCATTCACAAGTCTTCCATACACTGTTCTTCATCACAACTTTCAGTTCCTCTACTTGATTGCTTTTAGTGAGTTCATATCAGGCTGGTAGTCTTGTGATTCTCGATACAATGACTGGTTGTTCTGGATTTTCTTTCTTTCTTGGAATCTTCATGCTCTTCCTTATGTTTCTCTTTATCTCTTGGGTCCATGGAGTTTTATATAGATTGCATGCCCTAAATATTCTACTTATTTCTTTCACCAGAGGATCATGGATGTGGATGGACAACCACAGATACTCTAAGGCTTATTTTCGAAAGAAGGCTTCTTCTAAAGTCAAACTGAACACGTATCGATTTTCATGGTTGCTACCATGGATATATACTCCATCATATTCAATGGATCATAGGATTAGCTCCCTCCTAATCCTTGTTTCATGTATGAATGCATGCTCTTCTTTTGGAAATATATAATTGGCTCCCTCCATCTAGGAGATTCCACGCTTCCAGTTGCATCCTTATTGCCTTCTGTAAAGTGTCACAAATTGTTTTCCAATTTCCTCTTGATTGTTGACTTCTTTCTATCTTTACTTCTTCTAGGTTTCTTCAAGATTGATTCTAATTTCAGCTTATCTTGCAGTTGTTACTTATGTAATAGATTCCACATGAGTTGTTACTAGGGTTTGTTGATGTAATTCATTCTTTCATGTGTATTTCCTTACTTGTAGTCATTGTGATAGCAAGTCCTTATTTTGTTGATCTTCCATAGGTATAGTTTCTCTTTGAATGTCTTATCTTCTAAGAAATAGATATGCAAGATATGTATGGAAAACATGGTATGTACAAGAACTATGAAGAGTATTGTTACCTTGTCTTAGAAGAAGAAGTATGTTTTGTCTTGCTTGGCTTTCTTTGAGGGTTCCCTTTCTTTGGCAATTGATGCTTCGTGTGATTCCTTCCTTTTCTTTAACTCGGGACAATGATTCTTGTAGTGACCATACTTTCAAAAATTGAAGCATTGTATTCTTGACATATCTTTCTCTTGATTTGGTTTCTTCCTCGAGCCAAACTTCTTTTTATTCCTGAAATCCTTGAACCTTGTTGTGAAGGCTTGATCATCGTACTTGTTTTGGGGTTTATCTTTTTCACTAATCCTTGATTCTTCTTGTGCACAGCAACTCCAAAGTTCTTCAAATGTAGGATACTCCTTCCTTGTGTTCATGCTTGCGAAAAATTCATCCCATGTCTTGGGAAGACCATTGAGTACTACGTTTACCAATTCCTTCTCTGAAATGATCTCTTCAATATATTGTAGTTGATATCTTAACTGAGATATTCTCACAAAGTATGATGTTATGTTGTCATCCTCATTCATCTTCATGTCATGGATATCATTCTTCAGACTCATTACTTGTCCAATGTTTCTGACTGAGAAGAGGTTTGATAGGGCATCGTACATATTCTTAGATGAATCAAGTTGGGAGATGTAGGGTATCAGGTGGTCTTTTATAGAATCCACTATGATACTCATGGCATTGATGTCATCATCTTTGAACTTCTCCATAACTACAACATTCTGCGGTTCCTTCTCTTTTCCTTCTTTAAGCTCTGGTTACACAATCTTTCCTTTCACGATATTCAACACTTTATTCTTGGCAAGGATGACATAAATCCTTGTCTTCCATGCTTTGAAGTTAGAAGCCCCATCTAACTTGTTTTCTGACTTCATAGAGTGAGTCATGGTTGCCTTGACTTGGTCAACCCTAGATTCGACCAAAAAATCAACCTTGATGTCTTAGCTTGTTGAGAGTACCAGGATATGCGCTAGGCTAGGCGCACTATTCTATCCAGAAATTAGGTCAATCCATTCACTTAAGGTGCCTCAACGAGAGGATTAGGGTTTCTACAACTGCACCTATTAGTAACCCTAGCGACAGTGCTTTAGTAACTGCTCTTGCTAGAAACCCCAGTGACAGTTCTTCAACAAGCTTAGTATCCTTATGGCTATGATCCCTTCTAGTGGTTAGACTGAATGAAGGAGGTGTGGGACTATAACTTGTTAGAATATAATGGATGTGATCGTTTAACCATAGACAATTTCACTATTTTCACCCAACCATAGGCCTAAGTCACCCCCAAGCACCTTAACCTTGACAGAGAATCATTCTGGAATAAAACCCTAGGCTAGATAGCTAAACACGATAGCGCACCTCTCTCCAAGGATAGCACACCAAATAGGAGTAACAGGACCTGATCAGGGAGTCCAAACCATAACCAAGAGAGATTCTAGGCCAAAACCGAAATATTCTAGCTGCAACAGTTGTAACGATAACTCTCATCCAAACTTGTGCACAAACTAGCCAACTGCAGTGTGCACAAGTGTTGCTTCTGCAGTTCTGAGAATGCCTGACATAATGAAGATTGGCCTCCTATATTTATACTAAAACTGGCAAACTGCCCGGGCCGACTTGTCATTCTGGGTGCCTATTTACTTAGTATATAATATTTTCTTTATCCTACTTCTTCTCTTGGAGGCTAATAACCTAATACAAATTATCCTCTTGAGCCGACTTGTCTTCTAGGATTATTATCCAACTAATTAAGGTTTCTTCTTGCTTCCTGAAATATTCTATTCTCATCAGGTTTACACGTGGAGGTAAATACCTCCCGCAACTACCATAATATCAACATATAGCACTAGTGTTATCACATAATATCATAATGAGATCAAGATAGTCCACTTGTATATCCTACAAAGTTTATTTCATCGAGAGGAACTGAGCACAACATGTTGTGGCTGCATTATATTCTTCTTTTGTTGTAGAAAAAGATATTGATGAGTGTTTCTTACTGAACCATGATACAAGACACTCGCCCAAATAGAAATTTGCTCCACTTGTACTTCTTCTATCATCAATTCTTCTATCCCAATATTCATCTATATAAGTAACTAGAGATAGTTCATTTCCTTTTGGATACCATAACCCATAGTCTTATGTTTCTCTGAGATATCTGAATATTCTCTTTATTTCCATAACATGTGTTTCCTTTGGTGATGCTTGAAATATTGCTAACTATCCAACTGATTGCATCACATCTGATCTTGATGATGTCATATAGAGTAAGGTGCCAATCATTGACCTGCAGAGTCTCTGATCCACATCCTTGGATTCATCTTATTTTCTCAACTTGCAACTGGTTTTCATAGGAGTACTTATGAGCTTACAATATTCCATTCCAAACATTTTTATCATTTCTTTGATATACTTGGTCTGTGAAATAAATATACCTCTAGCACACCGATATATATGAATTCCCAAAAGGAAATTCAAATCACCAAGAAAAGACATTTCAAACTCATTTTGCATGTCTTTAGCAAACTTCTGACTCATCCTATCATCATTTATTCCAAAAATAATGTCATCAACATAAACTTCAATTATTAATATGTTATCTTGATATACCTTATGTAGAGATTATTGTCTGTGTTTCCTTTCTTGAACCCTTTCTACTGTAAATATTTGTACAACCTTGAGTACCATGCTCTTGGGGATTTCTTGAGACCATACAATGCTTTCTTCAACATGTAAACATAATCTTCCCTTTCCGACAGCTAAAATCCTTCTGCCTGCTTGATGTAAACTTCTTCTTCTAACTCTCCATTTAGGAAGGTTGATTTCACATCCATCTGATATACCTTGATATTCTTTGAACACGCATAAGAAAAGACTAATCCCAATGCTTCTATTATGACAAATGGGGAAAAAATTTCTTCAAAGTCTATTCCCTCAACCTAGGTGTATCCTTTGCATACTAACCTTGATTTGTTTATGGTTACCTATCCATCCTCATTCAATTTATTTTGGAAAACCCACTTTGTACCAATCACATTTTGTTCTTCAGCCTTGGAACTAGTTCCCATGTGCCATTATTCTCTATCTGATCCAATTCTTCATCCATAGCCTTGATCCAATGTTCATCCTTGATGGCCTCTTGAAAAATGCTTGTTTCAACTATAGATAACAAAGACAGGTTTTGTTGTTTTGTTGAAATTATGTGTCTTCGGGTTTCAACTCCTACATTTTTTTTCCCAATAATATGTTCTGGTGGATGATTTTTCTATACTCGTCGGCTAGGTCTCTTAGGAGGTATATGTAGCTCATCTTCCTCGTGTTATGATTCTGGTGCCTCTTCTTATTATACTTCTTCTTCTTTTATATCTTCCTCATTATCTTCCACTTCTAAGTCTTTGCTTCCTTCTTTGTCCTTTCGTACATATTTTTCATCAATCATTATAATGATGTTTTCCACGATTATGTTGAGTCTTGGATTTTATTTTTCATGAATACCCAACTAGTATTCCTTTGTCATCTCGGGAGTCAAATTTTCCAAGCCTTCCATCTTCTCTTTTGATATAACATTTTCTTTCAAATACTCTGAAATGATTCTCATTTTCCAGTCTTCCTTTCCATAACTAGTAGAGAGTCTTATCATTGTTACTTCTGAGAATTCCTATTTTTAGTATGTGAACTATTGTATGAATTGTTTGTGCCCAAAATATGTCACTCAAGTTGGAATCTTTCAACATGGTTCTGGCCATTTCTTGTACTGTTATGTTCTTCCTTTCGTCCAATCCATTTTGTTATAGTGTCATGGCTGCCGAGATCTGTCTCTTTATTCCATGTTCCCCACAGAAATCCATGAATTCCTTTGATGTAAAATCTCCTCCATTGTTTTATATCAAACACTTGATTTTCAAATCAAACTCTTGAAGTGTTCAAATGCCTCTAACTTCTTCTTGAGAAATAAAACTGTAGTCATTCTTGTGCAGTCATCAACTAGTAGCATAAATTATTATTATCCATTTGATCCCTTTGTTATTGTAGGTCCACATAGATCAGTGTGTACAATATCTAATGGCTTTTTCATGGGGTACTCTTTTGATTTGAACTTGGTCCTGGTTTATTTTCCTTGTAGAAAATGCTCACATAAAGTATTTGTTGGCTTTGACATCTCAAGAATTTCTTTCACTCCCTCCTTTATGTTGATTTTCACAAGGTTATCAAATTTTATGTGACCCATCCTTCTGTTCCAGAGCCAAATTTCATTTTCCTTTCCTGAAAAGCATTTTTCCCTTCCAATCTCATTTAGGACATATATGTTGTTTAGGGTTCTTCTAGTTGTAGCCACCAATTTTTGTGACCCTTGTTTTCTTATCTTGAATTTTTCTGAGTCGAAAAAAAATTTGTTTCCTTGATAACACATTTGACTGACACTAATAATATTGTGTTTCATATCTTCGGCCAACATAATATTTTATTCCTTGTCATCTTTTCTCCCAAGCTTGACTATGCCTCTACCTATTATTTTGGTTGCATTATCATTTCCAAATGAAATTGATCCATCTTATTTCTTCTTTAGAGTCAGAAACCTATTCATGTCATCAGAATTATGCTTCAAACAACCATTGTCAACATACCACCCACTTTTCTTGGGTGACGCTTGTAGATAAATTAAGCATTATTCAGTGCTGAACAGATCCTAATTTCTTCTCCATATATCCTTTGTGGTTCCTATTTATGATTGTTGCTATTATTCTTTGGTTCCTTTGGAGGAATAGTCAATCTACAATATTTGGCCATGTGTCCAAAATTTTTGCATTTGTATCACTCTATTTCATTACTTAGTGAACTAAAACTATTGTGATTTATGTTTTGTGATTCATGTAACTTTATAGGATAACTATTGTTTGAATAGATTTCATATTTGCTTCTATTCTTTGCATAGGCTCTACAATTTGCATCCTTGTGACCAAAATTGTTACAATAATAGCATAAACCACGAAAAATAGTTTGATACCTAAATGTACTAGATAATATGAATGGTGTTGATCTTTTGAAGTCTTTTTCTTCTTGAGATGTTTTTGATTGTCGGTTATGTGTTCTAAATATTCTAGGTGGTCCAGTTCCTCTATGATTTTCTTATTGAGTACCTCTGAATATTTTTTCATAGTTGCTTCGTTCTGCCTAATGTTTTGTTTTCTTGGAGATTGATCCTTCCTCAGTCTACATTTGAATGTATCCTAGCCCGAACCTGTCATAATATGGCCTTTCACTGCTGATGATCTCATCCAATATTTTGGTGTTATTCTGTTGCATTTATTTCTTCTTAAAGTCTTTTCTTAGGGTAATTATTTTTTATTTGAAGATTTCAATCATCGACTCTTTATTTTCTAACTATTTTTTGAGTGTTTCTTCAATCATTTTGTCTTCTTCTACCTGGATCTTTAAATTCATGAGTATCTGCTTGATTTCTTCTAAGTTGGAATTTAGAGATACTTATTTCTTCTTTAAGTCTATCTTGAGTGACTAGATTTTCTTTCTTTCTTTCCCTACTTCTTCTAAGGAACTGATTAATTCTACTCTAAGATCGAATTCACCTTCTTCTTCAAAATCTTTGGAATCTTCTTCATCATCTTCTACTACCATGAAGAGTACTCTTTCTGAATCATTGTCACTATCATCATCCTCGTCTCATGAAGAGTTCTTCCTTTGAGTAGAAACTTTTATTGAAGAAATTATTTTTATTCTTTCTCTTGTCTCCCTTTTTATTTTTATTTTTCTTCTTAGGAACTTCTTCTTCATTGCTACCTTTATTCTTATCCAAGCAAATTTCATAAAAATCAACCAACTATGGTAGTGGAAAAGAGGTGTAGAGAGCCTATTCCGTGTCGAGGATGTGGAGAGGACCATTTGATGAAGAATTTCCACTGTAATGATTGTTGAGTAGTAGCAGGGATTGAATGCAGAGTAGTGAGAGAGAATAAATGTAGAGTAGTGGCACGTAATAAATGAAGAGGACAAGTATGGAATGGATGCTGACAAGTGGCAGGGAATAAATGTAGCACACTAGTAGGATATAAAAGTTATGAAAAACAAGTTGGCCAATTAATTATTCATGGTTTTCAACATGTAGAATTGAAAAACCATAAATGGTTTATGGTTTCATTATCCCTATTTATTTAGTGCTAGGGTTGAAATAAAAATAGTTGAAGTTTAAAGTTATTGTTATGTTGTTGACATTTCTCCAGAATCTCTATGCTAGTGATGAACACTCTTGTTTAGAGCCAGAGGATATATATTGTAACTATTTAGTTGCAGAATAATAAATTGATGTTTTTTTAATCTCTCAGATGGGTTTTCCCAATGAAAATATGTTGTTAATGGTTTCTTGTTTATTTCATTTTTTTGAAACTATTATGTTTTAAGTTTCTACATATTCGTTTATCATAGATTAGTATAGGAAACATAATTCACATATATTCTTTCTTTAATTTAGTATAAGATCTTAATATGATTCAAATGGATGTAGATGGCCTCCCACCTATTCTAACTGGCTCATTTTGGCAGTTTTCCAGTTTGGCAATTTTTTCCCTAGTTTTCGGATTACTGACTTGCTGGATGTTTTGAGGCCCTAAATAACATTTTTTAGGACTCACCACAGTCAAAATGACCTTTGATAGATAACAACAACATGTGTATTCCTTGGATATACCTTTCCAACGGGCTATTGTGCGGCTAAAACAAAGATCGTATGCAAAAGTTACGACCCAGGGAAGTTGATGTACTAACTTACCCAAACAAGGCCCACATGACTTTTGGCGCTTCATTTCCTAGGTTTAGGTTTTTTGGATGTCTAGGGTTTTTGAAATCCTTGTTTATTGTAAAAATTCCTTCAAAGCCTCATTGTAATGATCTTATTTCGAATGAGCACAACCGACACATCTCTTCTCAGGGATAAGTCGTCACCATTCTAGCAATCTTGTTTATGCTGCATTTTACAGTTTCAACTTATTTCCTTATTGAATAGAAACCAATTTTACTGTGTATCTGTTATTCCGTGTTAAACATATTTTGATAATAATTTTTATTCATTTAATTCTGCAAATATATTCTAGATCATAATCACCTCGGATCCAAGATGTCAGGGACAAGGTTTTTTTATATAATCTTGGTTTCAATGGAAAATTGGGCAGAAGGAAATCTTCTTGCAAGGAAATGGAGAGTACATATAGATTAGAAATGGATAAATCTAATGGCACTAACATTGAGTTTTGGAAGCTCAATATGGAGGATATTCTCATAGATTGATAGCTATGGGTTATAGTATCGGGAAACAAACCCACTAGTATGAAAGGTGAAGAGTGGGTGGTGTTGGAGAGAAAGGGGAGAAGCCTTATTGGGATTTTCTTAGTGAATTTGGTATTGTTGAAAGTTTCTAAAGAAATAAATGTAGAACTATTTAGAATAATTTGATGTATTTGTATCATGATAAATACTTGGTTTATAAACGTTTTCTATGAAAAAAGTTGTTTTCCTTGAGAATGGGTAATGGTGTTTTTTTTAGCCAAGCACCTAAATACATTTAATATTATTGTGACCCAATTGATATTGGTTGAAGTGAATATGTATGAAGATTATTTTTGTATGATTCTTTTGTATTATTTTCCATATTCATGGGACAACCTAATAATTTCCATTGGAAGCACTATAAAAACATTTGTACTTGATGAGTTTGTTGTTGCTTTATTCTCAGAGGAGGTGAGGTGGAAAGATTATGAATCCACTAATGAGGCCTCGTTGTTTTTTCATGTAAGATTGAAGAATAAAGGAAATAATAAAGTAAAGTTCATATCCAAATACCATGGGCGACATAAGTTTTCTAGAAATTCCAATGCAAAAGATTGGAACTGTGGCAAGGTTAGGAATTTAAGAAGGGACTGAAAGAAAGATAAGAAGTAGAAGAACAAGGAAAATAATGATTATGATGATGATTCCAATGAATATTATGAAGAGATTGGTGAAGATTCCTTTGTTGTAGCTTTGGAAACCTGTGTAGGCTAGAGTGCATGGTTGATAGACTTTGGAGGTTTCTTCTATATGACTGCCCAATAGCACTAGTCCTTAGTGTATGAGAAATATGATGGTGGGATGGTATAACTTGGTGATGAATCTCATCCTAATATAATTTTCCAGGGTAGAGCCTTTATTAGATTCCTTTATGTAAAATTAAAGGATACCACTATAGTTTTGTGCATCTCAAGTCTTGCATGAAACCTAATATCAATAAGCACACTTAATGATGTAGGTGTGCAAGTTATTTTCTTTGACAAAGGGTGTAAGATGGTTAGAGGAGCTATGAAACTCACTAAGGGTATTTATGTGGGTAATTTTTTCCATCTTGATACATACACTATTGAGTATAATAGTTATTCAATTTTTGCAGTGGAGAGATCTATATGATCTACATCTTCATAATTAGAAATTCCTAAACAAGGTATTTCTTCATAAATCAAGTTACCTATAGAGAAGACAATGTTATGGAACCAAATATTGGGCCATATAGGTGAGAAGGACCTATGGGATATGCAAAAATAAATTGTCTATTGATTGATTATTTTTCCCTTGAATTTGATTTTTGTAATCATTGCATATATGGAAAATAGAACTGTGTTCAATTTTATTCTAGTTTTCATAAATATCCCAACTTGTTGAGCTTAATTTATTCTATGTATGTATTTGGTCTCATTAAAGTTTCTTTGATTTCTAAGGATTTGTACTATGTATTATTCATTGGTTATTATTCTAGAAGCACATGGGTGTGTTTTATTATAACCAAATCCAAGGTTTTTAGTCAGTGTAAGAACTTATTGTTCTCTTGGAAAATCAAACTAGTTGGAAGATTAATGTATTGAGGACCAATAATGGGAGTGAGTTTTATTTTTTATATTTTGATAAGTTTTATAAGGAGAAATAAATTGAAAGGCATAATACAACTCCATATACCGCTTAGTAGAATGGAGTTTTAGAATGGCTGATTAGAATGTTTATGGAGAGAGCTACGAGTATGCTTAGTGGAGCTAACCTAGATAAGAAGTTATGGGAAAAAGTGGTTTATAAATTACATGTTTCTTGATTAATGGGTTTTCCACATCAACTTTTGTGGATAAGACCCCTACAGAGGTTAGACACAAAATAATCCCTTATTTCAATATATTTATGTTTTTTGTTATGAAGTATATCGTTATATCCCTAAGGAGAAGCAATTGAAATAGGATAACAAGACTATGAAATGTATCTTCATTATCTATGGAATTGGTGTGTAAGGGTACAATGTTTGGAATCATATGGTTGGAAATTTTTTGTATAGAAGGAATGTCTATTTGAGAGAAGTTAAGCCTTCTCCCAGAGTGGTGTAACTAGAAGAGGATGAGAAGAAGTCAGTGGTTAAGCTACGATCCAATACTGAGAAAGTTGAACTAAAAAATGAATAATAAGTTCACGATGGCCCTGATGATGAGGAGGGTTTAGAGAGTTTCAAAGAAACTCCACCTCAAAATTTAAGGAGGCTTACATAGAAAACAAGGCAACCATATAGGAATAATTTTAGTTATTTTTATTTCATAGGTACATTTTCTTTATTTTCTAACACCAATAAGCCTAGAATTGTGAAAGAGGCAATGGAGTTGGAAGATAAGAAGTCCTAGACATTGGCCATGGATGAAGAAATTGTTTAATTTAAAAATAATTATACATGGGACTTGTTACCATTTCATGATGAATGGAAACCTATTGGATGTAAATGGGTGTTCAAAAAGAAGATTGGTTTAGACGGAAATGTTGAAAAGTGCAAGGCAAGGTTGGTTGCAAAATGGTATTTCTAGGTTGAAGGGACAAACAATGGTGATATATTTTTCCCAATTGCTAAGTTAAAATATATTAGACTCATATTATGTGTAACAATAGCCCTTGATTTAGAGATAGAACAAATTGATGCAAAAAAAACATTCCTACATGTTGAATTAAATATGGGAAAATTTTAGTGGCTATCTATCACCCATGGGCTAAATTTCCATGTTTTTTTTCAAAAAAATGATTCGCTAATTTCCATTTTTTCTAAAAGTGTGTTTCACCAAAATTCTATAGAACAAAATTATTTTACCTTAAAAATAGCCCAAATTTTGTAGAAAAGATATAAAGTACTTAGAAATTTGAATATTTTTACAAAAATATCACCAAACATTTTATAATTTGCATATCAAGGACTAGTAAGATTTGCCTGCATTCTAAGATAAATTTCAATCTTTAAAATTATCCCTGACTTGAAGGAGGAGATTTATATGACACAAGTAGAGAACTATGTTGAAGGTAAAGATTCACTAGTTTACAAGTTAAAAAATGTATTTATGTGGTATCAAACAGTCTCCTAGAATGTGTTACCCAAAGTTTGATTCATTCTCTTTTTAACACTGTATATGTAGATAATATATTATTCTTTGGCAACAATAAGGATGAAATTTGTCGATTGAAGTCTTAGCTTTCAACATAATTTGATATGAAGGATTTGAGAGATGTAAAATGATCTTAGGAAAGGAGATCAAGAGACATAGAGAGTATATAAAAGGATTTGGTTGAGTGAAAGTAAGTTTGTAAACTATGTGCTCCAATATTTTTGCATGGCTAGTTATAGAACATTGAGTGTTTTGATGTTTGTGGGAACTAAATTTTCAATTGAGTAGTGTCTTACAACACTTGGAGAGATGAAGGATATGCCTCCTTGATCCGGAATGGACCATTATATATTTTTTTCATATATATTGGTAGTTTATGGGTGGAATAATTATATCAGCTGACTTGCAGGGCCCATTTTAGTGGAAGTTATTAGTCTAGATATTTGCAGTTTGAAACCTTATTGATCCATTTTGAGGCATCAAATTAAACATTTTGATGTCAAAATTTTGGAATCATATATCTACTATCCCCTTGATGTAATTCTACATACATAGACCTTTCAACAATGTGAAAATCATCTCAATTGATGTTTGTATGAAGACGTTATGCCTCACGCAAGTTGACCTACCTTGTTGACCACCATGGTACCAAGTGGATGCCATGTCAAACCCATTAATTAGGTGTGGGGATAATCATCTATGTATTTTCAATAATATTATAGAAGGTACAAAACCCTAAGATTAATTGAGGTTTGGGGCATGTAAAAGACTTAACTCTAGACAACTATAAACTATGTTAAATATTGGTTTGCTACGAGGAGAGGGGGTTTCCTTCTTTTAGCATTGTACTTCTTCCATAGTTGAGGAGAGCATATAGGAGTGAGATTTGATAGAATCAGAGGATGAATAAGATTTTGTAGCAACCATTCAGGCCACAATTTTATAGGTAAATTCATAATGACTGTCTCTTTATTTGTATTTGCACTTTCATAATTGAAGAAAAGAGAGCAGCGCATAAGCTTCACCTTCTCGATGGGTTTTTTGAAAATCAAGTTTCGCAGGATATATCTTGTGTTATTTTGTGTTGATGGTGTGTTCATTTGTTTGTTCTTTCATTTTTGTATTTCATATATTTTTTATAAATTTGAACAATACTCTCGTGATAATAAATCTAAGATATAAGGAAATAAACTTGTAGAATAAAAGATTTCTAAATATTACAAGACATTTTGTGACAAACTATTCGAGTGGAATATCCATGGTAGTTTACAAATCACTTAAGTCCCTTATCCTAGTGAAGTTGGTAGCTTGATGTGTGAAATGGTTTGTACTTGAATAGACATTGCCTAAACAGTGGGAGTCTTAAATGTTTATTCATTGTTAATATTGGACATCAAAATTGAGTTGCAATGAAGACGTTCTTGAGGTATTTGCAATGCACTTCTGAATATTTTGTTTTCTATCATATTGATGTTTCATGGTACCCATACTTAGTGGATGTACATGGTTATGAGGATTTTGATTGGGAAGTGGATGTATATAGAAGGAGATCTATGATTGGATAAGTTTTTTTATTGTTTCGCTAAACATTAAATTGGATGAGAAATAATAATATATGGCAACATCCCATGCATGTAAGGAGGCCATTTGGCTTATAAAAATGTGTTCAAAATTAGTGTTAAGTTAGAAATCTATTACAATTCAATGTGATAGTAACATTGCCATTTGTCGAAGAACCCAACCTTTCATGCAAATACAAAACATATAGATATACAACACCATTTTGTTAGGGACATGGAAGAGGATGGAAAGGTGATACTAGAGAAATTTGACACTTTGCATGATGTTGCAAATGTATTGAAAAAACTGTTGAGCACAAGTAAATTCAAGTGTTGTTGTGAGTGTATGGGTCTTATGGCCCCTAGCAATTAGCTCACAATTTTATGCATTCTACTCTTGCAAGGTATGTGACAAGTGGTAAAATGTTTAAACAAATGTGTCATACACCTTGTAGTCTTGTAGTGGTGCAGGTAATGATTGCTAACAAATACCAAGGAATAAATGAAAAGTAGTGGGAAATAATTAATGTAGAGCAATTGTAGGGAATACTAGGGGTGGAAAGTAAATACATAGCACTAGCAAGTAATGAATGCTATGAAACAACAATTGGCTAACCACTTCTTGGTGGTTTTCAACATGTACAATTGTAAAATTATAAATGTTTTATGGTTATATTATTTAGTACTAGCGTTGGAGGACTTAGAAAAGAAAATTGCACACAAAACGTATTTTTCATTATGAATACACACAATATAAATACATTTATGGATTTTTTTTTAGATCCAACTTATTCTTAACCTAGACACGTTTGTTGAGAGAATCTCATAGCAAACTCAAACAGACTCCAACTAATTACTAATGTAAGTATGATTTCCAATACCCTCCCTTAATGCTTACATTACACTCATTACAACATTTATCACAATTACATAATGCTATTTACAAAACTTATGATACAAACTGCATTTATATAAGTCACATAGTCTGATTGGTCTTCCTCAGCACTTACACTCACTTTGAACTTCATGGTTTTCGCTCTTCTCTTCTTCACACTCTCGAGCTTCCCATTTCATTCATTTAAAACATAAACGCCTCTAACCATCATTAACGAACTTGAAAGATCAACAATATTGACAAACTTGGCTCGTCGGGGCTTCTGCAATAAAAGTTGTTAAGTAATAAACCACTCTATGGACCTACCACCATCTGTCGAATATTTTGCTTTCGGCTATCTGTCAGTTGCTAGGAAGGTGGTCTGGATATAGAATGTCGTCAAAATTTGATCATACAACTTCACCCGTCTAACACACAAGGATCTCATAAAAAGTAACCTGTAATGGATGCTCTTGAAGCCCGAAGCAGAATAAGACCCATCAATTTTATAACACACTGTAAACATAACCAAACCAGTGACCAACTTGTGGAAATTTTGGGGCTTCCCCACAACAGATTAAATTATGTTTACCATGTTCTATAGTTGGTTCCGCATAGTATGATTTTAACAAACACAAATGCTACTTCAAACATACATTGATTACATTAATAAAGAAAATAACTGCCACTAATTACTATTGTTGTTGATTTTGCATCATTGTTGCTACTATTGTTCCATTGAATCAAAGTGGACTAAGGAAGGTATGATAAGAAGAAGTACCACTACGACAATTTTTTTCCGAGTGCACCATCGACTCATACCGAGTGCACCGTCGACTCATATAAAGCACTGCATTTTTTTCCAATTAAAAATGAAAAAAAATGAAAATTCACTTGTATCGGTTGTTGCATATTTCGATGATGTTGATGATGAAAGAAATGAAGATTGGCCGCGAAGGATCGAATATCTAGCGTTGAATTCAAATCTGGGACTAATCTAATTCCATCTCATAAAAATTGAACACATGATTTTTTATTTGTATCAAGTTGCTTTCGAACGAATGTGAAAGCGATGGCCCACACAATGTTGGAATAGACTCATTCATAAGCTAGATATACAAGGATTTCTTCACCTCTTTCTTTCAATGTATTCCTCATTTGTTCTTGTTTTTCCTTTCACACATCAACTATAAATCTAATTGGCAGTTGCATCGACCTTCTACCTGGAAGAATTATCCTTGGATGAAGGCTCCTAAATTTGTTGCGGGTGAGTACATATAACTTGATTCTTCTTCAATCGATTCATGATTTAAATATTAAATACTAAATCATGGCTCCTTTTCTTATAGCTTCATAGCTGTTGGGATTCTCTTCGTGACATCAGATCTATCGCACAATTACAAATCAAACAAGAATCCATTCTACTCTCATCTTCTTGGGCTCTCCCATAAGGGAGTTAAGCCCATAACATCTGCTATCATACCAACTTAGAAAAGCAAATTGCACACAAAACTTATTTTCATTATGAATACACACAATATAAATACATTTATGGATTTGTTTTCAAATCCAACTTATTTTTAACTTGACACATTTGTCGAGAGAATCTCTCAACAAACTCAAAGAGACTCCAACTAATTACTAATGTAAGTATTATTTCCAATAGGAGGATACCTAAATTTCTCCATAGTCCTTATGTTATTGTTGAACACTCTTGTTGAGACCATAGAGACTGTATATTGTAAGAATTTAGTTGCTAAATAATACATTGAGTGTGCTTTAGAGTGTGGAGTTTTTTCTCTTTAAACAATTTTCTCATTAAATCACATTACTAATGGTTTGTTGTTTATTTCATTTGTTTTTCCTCGAAAAGTTTTCTCACTAAATCAAATTGTTAATGGTTGGATATTTATTTCATTTGTTTGGAAGAGTTTTTGATTTAATGATTAATGGTTCATTGTTTGTTTCATTTATTTGCAACTATTCTTTTAATCTTCTTTCATAGATTATTATTGTAGGAATTGGATTTGCACTTTCATTTCCTTTCACCATTCTAAAAAGGTCTCTAGTGATTCAAAAAGATTGAGGTCAACCATTCTCAAACACAAGACGAGTTTCTCTATTGTTCGTCTCGTAACATCTAAAGGCGTACACCTATTGATAATGGGCACATTTAATAGGTTTTTAGTTCTTAATATATTTTCTATGGAGGAGATTGAATATGCCTAGAATATTCTTAGTCATCACAATAAATGAATGGCTCTGATTTCATCCATTAACTTCCGAACTGTTATAAAACACCCGTTTATGTGTTTACTTTTTTACATTTACCTAATCATGTTTAAAAATTACTGTGTTCACTAACTTATTGTCACGTCTACCTGATTAAAAAATATTAAAATATTAAGGTGACCACGTTTCTGTTTCTGTTGTGACATCACCAA
>JZKD02S1672913.1:461263-486402 GCA_000966675.3 Picea glauca
CTCAATTAAGGACCAATTCTCATCAACTCCGTTGTGAAACAGGGCGCTGGAAAAGGCCAAAAGAAAGGTGGGAAGAAAGAGTATGTATTTTGTGCTCATCCGGAAAAGTGGAAACGGAAAAACATTTCATTTTAGAATGTGAGGCCCTCAAAGACAGCAGGGAAAATTATGCAGGTATTCTGGCAGCTAATTCCTGGGATAATCTATTCAGCGAAGAGTTTGTTGAGAAGCTGGGAGCGATTATTGTAAAACTTCACAAGAAAAGGGCCGAATGCAAAAGCAAGATGGAAAAGCAATCTGTCCCATAGGCTATTTTTAGCCTCGTGGACGTTAAAAATACTTTCATTTCATTTCATTTCAACATTGAAAGGCGTTGTAGACTGTGTTGCTCCCTCGTTGTCGTGATGTACATTTACTTGTACGCCAAGTAATATAAAATGTCAACCTGCAAATAGTTTATTCGTGATGATGCATAATTGTTTGCAGCATTGCCTTTAACAAAATCTTAAAAAATTAAATACAAATAGATGCATAATTGTTTGCCAAACTGTCTTAAACAAAATCATAAACAAATTAAGGTACTTGTCGTCGTTTTGAGTCCCTTAGATCGCATTTCATTTATTTTATGTTTTGGAAGAACTCTTGACGTACATCATCGCCATCACATTTTTTTTGTAATTTTCATTTTAGGGTTCTATGTTTTCGGTTTTTTCGGACATATTATTGATAAAATGGGAGAGTAGAGACAAATGATGGTGAACACCCAACTTTCTATTGAATTAATGAAATATTTGTACAATGGTTTGTGACTCATTATATTGAGCTCACGGGTTGTTATGAGATATAACTTATTCCAAATATAAATGGAGAGGTTGAGATAATATCTCAACAACACATCAAAAATGGATTTAACAAATCCCAGTTTCAAACAACCTCCTAAAAACAAGATCACACAACTCACACCTAGAGATTGCCTCTACTTCTCAATACATTAGCAAGCATATTAGTTAAGTAGAAATTATATATTACAACACTATCCCTTAATGACTATTTATCTAAATTTCTATGTGGTCATATCTTCATCTGCTTCCTCTTGTACCTCCATCTAATCATTGACGTCCATATAAAAATAAATTCATCTACCGGAATACATGGGTCGTCAGTGGTTGTAACCGTCAGTTCTCTAGGAATCATTTTCAACTACATGGTTCATTCAAACATTCTTCTGCATACCTCCCTCTTTATCACATCATCATCAACCTAGGTTTTTTTCTGGTGCACTCTTAACCATGCACCACGGGTTCTCATATTACCTATAACCATGCTCTCGATTTTCTCGGATTACCCTCAACCACGCACCAGGTTTTATCAGATTACCTGTAATCATGCTCTCTCTAGTGTTTTAACCACAAATCATCATTTACATAATGGTTTTTAGATCACCACTAACTTTTCACATTAGAGGAGTATAGAATGGCTAGGTACATAACCTATACCAGGTATATACATAAGTATTCTCTACGACCACTACATAGACTTGCTTTCAATTACATGTATAACTCATATTATACTATGCACACCTTCAAACAAACAATACTTGTTAAATCATAACTTGGTCACACTTCTCACAATCATGTTGGAGGCTATGTGAGTTTGATGGAATGGTAATGTACACCTCACTTTTTTATAACACAATCAACACAGAAATCAACCCATCTTGACAACAACATCCTCCTCACTTTGTTATAACACAATCAACGCAAAAACACTCATCCAATCAACGATCGTCTCGCACACAACAACAAATTTCCATCCTTTGCCTCCTAGAAATGTAGCCACGACCACCAACATAACTATTTGTCTCACACTAATCAGATCCATGCCCATGATTTGATAAATTTTGTACTATAGACTGGTCACAATCTTATATGCACAGGTGCTTCCTCATTCCTCTACGAACACCCTGCATTATTGCGGCAATAGCCTTGGTCAATTCGAGCATGAGCAATGGATATCAGCTCGCCTCTCATCTACGATCCTGGAAAAGTCTCGGTGATGTGCTTCAAATCTCTTGTATATGCAATGTGTTTGAATCTTTATCCCTCGATATAGCAATTGGTTTTTCTTCCTCAGATTCGAGCACGTGATCTACAAAATCTAAACACCAACAAAACATCAAGTTTCCCTTAGCACTGACATACTGGCTCTCATCATATTCCCATGAGAGAGGCAAATATATTTTTTTGTAATGAAGTTATAAGGTGGTTGTAAAGGTGTTATAAGGAGTTTTTTGGAAGGAGTCTTCTTTGACCCACCCTAAATTGAATAAGGGGGTCTATCTTAGGATCTTTGTGTGTGTCATTGGTTATCCTGTAGTTTTTTGGCAACATTCAATGAACGATCGCTCTGCATGCACAACAGGATACAAAATTGAATTTTGTGGCATCAACAAAGATCTCTCTTCCATATTCTGCATAATGGAAAGAATTGAAGAACTGTTTACAATATTGCGCACATTAATTAACTCAACTACAGAATCTACAATTGTAATAAACAAGTGCAACCTTAGCACAATGATTACTTGTTTACAAGTAACACACAAGAAGATTGATATGTTCAAACATCAAAACAAGTTGTTGTCTAATGAGTTAAGTTTACTTCGACACCAACAATGTGATTTTAATGATATCACGGATGAGAATGAAGACTCTTAGTTCATTAGTTATGAAAAACATGAAGATCAGTTAGATGAAGCCCCCATGTCAGAAAAAGTTGCGGATAAATGTATTGTTCGACCATGGGAAGAATTACGATTTAAACAAAACCGATATGGACTAGGATATGAAAATGATGCTAACAACCTTTTTCATATTCCTAATTATAGCGAACGTGTTTGCTTTGTGAGTGGAGGTTTTTTGAATGATGATAAAACGACAGAGCTTGTCTATATTGGTAAGGAACAGGTACAGGATATAGCTGATGATGATGTTGCTAATCAGTCGAATAAAGAACCCATACAGTGCAAACATTGTCACCGGTTTGGCCATGATAAGTCAAACTGTTTTGATCTTCACCCATGCAAATTTTGTGGGAAGACAAATCATTCCTAAGTAAGGTGTCAAAAGTGAAAGCGAAAACAAATTCATTTTGAATGGTTAGGGAATTGGCGTTGGCGTTTGGAAGCCAATTTACTATAGTAGTCTTATCGTCGGATTTATACACAAGTACAGTCGTACTTGATTGGAGATATTTCTATAGCTGATGGACATGAATGTTTTTCAAGATTTGATGATTTAGGGTATGATCGGGGCCCAGTTGATGTATTCTTCTGAGTTGAAGATCGAGTCTTCAGACTCCGCTGGAAGACAATTTGATGTGTTGGATCTCTTCTTGGCCATACTTGCGAATGACGGTCAAGGGAATTGGAACCACTTGTCCCTAACATGGGGAAAATCTAATTGAGTCAGGTTCCAAGTTTGATTTTGAGTCTGTGAACAAATGATCAAATATGCAACCTAGTTCTTGGTATGCAATCTTGTTCTTGAACATATTGTTGTTGATATGGTTTGTGGTCATATTAAAACCACCAATTGAGCAAAAGACATGAATTTTTGCTTGTTACATTTTCATATTTTTTAGCCTTGAGCTCTTGTTAGTTTATGGTCAACTTAAAACCATGCCATTTAGTAGAAGACATCAGCTTCTGCTAGACATTTGGTTTGTGATCATCTTGAAACCACTAGATTGGTTTGTGGTCATCCTGAAACCACCAGAAGGGTTGGTGGTCTACCTTAAACCACCAATTTAGTAGAAGACATCAACTTCTACTTTTTTTTTCTAGAGTTCAGAGAGCATCTTCAGCCAACCTTCTGAATATTCGCTTGACACATATGATTGTCAAGTAGTGGCAGTTTTTTAAGAAAGAATGAACTTATGACTAAGGGGGGATGTTAAAACACTAATAATAAGTTAGTTGGATAGTTAAGTTAACCTAACTGTTATTCAGTTACATGACAGTTATGGTCTTTTGTATTATATATGTACATCTTTGTAGATGATTATTTACAGAAGCATTCATAAATAGAGTATGCCTTTTCTACCTTTGTTTATTTATCTATGTTCCTTATAATTTCCTGATTGGTTCAGTTATTTACATTATGTTTCTGCTATTTTCTTCATTTTGAATCTAACAAGTCACAGTTAGTATGCTGGCAGGAAGCCTCAACAATTTCGTGGCTTTCAGATTTGACACCAGTAATGATTTTGTGGCATCCATAGTTCTTTTATCGGTGGAATCTCCTTCTATGGTACCAGATCTATCATCAACAATATGTGATCTTCTCAAGAACACACTCAAACCCGTACTATAGAAACAAAACACTCTTAGTGTGTGTGATAGGAGCGACAGTTTTCGTGGCCTCCTCGTTGGTGAAACTCTTACTAAACAATGGATACACTGTCCATAGTATAGTGTGTGATCCAAGTAATTCCAACTTGTTGATTCTTCTCTTATTCCAAGGCGACAGGTTTCATGGCCTTCTGATCGTGATCCCTGACAACACACTACTCCTTTCTGCAAGTATTTCACACACATCAGTGCTCCTCCTGCACAGGGATCCTCACCTGCAGGAAATAAATATGAAATATCTCCATCAGGCTCTCACAAACTTCCACAACTGCAACTCACACAATAGTGACTTCCACAAGCTCAATGCATGGTCTTGCCTTCACGCATTGTTAGAATGGAGGATTTGAAGAGATCCTTGGAGTAATTTCTCCTTCACAGAGGTGGCACTTTACACGCTGGCTGACAGTCCACACAACACATAACACGTTATCTCTTCCACAGACTTGTTAGCGGCGACTACTCTTCACTACGGACACACTACATAAACACACTACTCTACTCTCTGAATGATCGTGGGCACTCCCATGAGGGAGTCATGCCTAGACCTTAAACTTTGATACCATAATAAAATGGGAGAGTAGAGACCAATGATTGTGAACACACAACTTTCTATTGAATTAATGAATCAATGAATATTCGTACAATGGTTTGTGACTCAATATATTGAGCTCACCGGTTGTTATGAGATCTAACTTATTCCAAATACAAATGGAGAGGTTGAGATAATATCTCAACAACACATCAAATATGGATCTAACAAATCCATCTCTCAAACAACTTCCTAAGAATAAGATCACACAACTCACACCTAGATATTGACTCTACTTCTGAATACATTAGCAAGCATATTAGATAAGTAGGAATTATATATTCCAACAATTATTTGTGAGATTATTAAATTTGCATATTTAAATGGTTAAGTTTTTATAATCTAAATGTCCCAATTTTTTTTCAATATTATACATTCACAAATACAATTTAAACAACAAAAATTGTGATTTCCAAATTTTTATTATCAAATCCCCCCAAAAAAAAACATTAAAACAATGCTAATACTTTTCATTTCATGATGAAAATCTCATAATTTATTTATAATATAAAATATAATCCATTCTTTTTTTATCCAATCTAAGAGTGACTCCACATAAGCAAAGGGAAGCTAGCCAACAAGGAAAGGTGGCAATGAATAAAAGAGGGAAAACTTTTAGTCACTGTTTTGTGCGTCATGTTTGTCTGCTTGTTCTTTCATTTAAACTATGCAATGGTTATGTTTCTTTAACGCGTGGAGGGTATACTTATCACTCGATCACACATGTCCATTAAAAGATCAAATATTTAATATGTGAAAATATCATATATCTATCTGGTCAACCTATACATAATATAGACAAGGATATATGTTCCAAAATGATTATATAGATCGTAAGAAATCACGTTGATATATAGTTCCAATAATAAATTGCGTTCTTTATGCCTTTATCAAGGTATATCTGTTTGACAAAATTAGCTATGTTTCGCTTTGAACTGCTTTATTTCAACGTGGAAATATCAAGCATTATTAAAAAATTTAAAATGCCTAAAAGTATTGATGTACATATTTAAATATTATGTCTCTGAAATGTTAAAAAATGATGGGCATTTCTGGGGTGCAATCCTCCATATATTTCACATGCCCCTGCACAGATGAATTAAGGTTCACCTGTAAAACAATTTTGGTGCGTACTGGAAATCGAGAGAGCATTCATTTAACAATGCTAGTGACGACTTGATGGCATTTGTAGTCAGGACTGCGCGTATCACCTTAAGTTTCTTGGTGTGGAAAGATGGGGCAACGATGCAACGCTGGTGAGCCCATGCCACCCAGTTGGCCATTAGCAGTGCTTTGTCAATGAAGTCCTTTTTTCCTTTTTGTTGTAAATGAGACTTTCCATAGGTGTAGCTATACTTGGACGATATTATCTCCTTTATCAGTTCTAGGTGTAGCTATACTTGGACGATAGTATCTCCTTTATCAGTTCAGGTTGGAATACTACCAATCCAAGCTCTGAAGTGGGTAAAGACAAAAAAAAACACCAAAATAAAATCAAATAGAAAACTTGACATTGCCTTTTCTAAAAAGGATTACAATGGCTTTACACTGGCCTCTTATTTATAGAGGTCTTTGAGAGGATACCGAATATCAAAACAGAAGAGTTCATGAGCCAAGAAAATATCTCTCGGTGTAGGTGGATAAACAGTTGGAGGTTGGTAGAAGTTTCAGTTTTAATTGGTCTTGTGCTAAAGCCTTTGTAAATATGTCTGCAATTTTCTCCTTTGATCTGCAATGTTGTAGGATGAGTTCTCCATTGATGACAGTTCTTGAATTAAGTGATATATAGTGTTAATGTTCTTTGTCCTCTTGTGAAAAACATGATTCTTTGATAGTGCAATGGTGGAATTGTGGTCACAATAGATTGATGTAGGCTCCTCTTGCTCATGCATTATATCCTTCAAGATTCTTCGCATCCAAACTACATGACATGTTGCTGATGTACCTTCTACATACTCTGCTTCTGCTAATAAGGTTGTCACTATTGGTTTTTTCTTTGACGTCCATGCCACAACTCTCTTCCAAGATGAAATGCATATCTAGAAGTGCTCATTATGTCATAAATACTCCTTGCATAATCACTATCCAACTGCAAATTATTTGAAGTAGAATAAAATATGTCATGATTCATAGTTCTTGCAATGTATCTTAGTAACATTTTTCATGCTTGCCAATGTGAATTCTTTGGTGCATCCATGAATCTAGAAATCAAACTTGACTCCATACATTATATGTGGCCTAGTTGTTATCAGATACATCAAACTTCCAACCAATTTTTGGAATATGGTTGAATCAAAATCCATCTCATTATGTTCTCTATTAGCTTTGTGCCAATTGGTGTAGAAACTGGAGTGCAATTTATCATTCTAAACATATTTAAAACATCTTTTGCATATTTACTTTGACAAATGAAAATTCCCTTATGATTGTGTGTGACTTCAATGCCAAGAAAATATCAACATATAAGCAAACAATCAAAATCCGACCTTGTTCATTGACTATGGTGTATAGTGTAGGTTCACTAGTGCTTCTGATGAATTCATTTTTTATCATGTATGAATCTATCCTACTATACCACGCTCTTGGTGCTTGCTTCAATCCATAAAGTGTCTTCTTCAACGTGTAAAACTTGTCTTCTTGTCCTTTTACTTCATATCTTGGTTGTTGTTGCACATAGACTTCTTCTTCTAAATATCCATTCAAGAAGGTTGATTTGACATTTATTTGATAGAATTTCCAATTGTGTTGAGGTGCAATAGCTAGTACCATCCTAATTGTGTCAAGTCTTGCTACGAGAGTAAATGTCTCATTGTAATCAACTCCATATTCTTGTGCAAATCCTTTGGCTATTAATATTTCCCTATATTTGTCAATTTCTTCATTTTCCTTATATTTAGTTTTATAAATCCATTTCACACCTATACATTCTTTCTCCTTAGGTAAATCAAATAGATATCATGTATCATTTTTTCAATAGATTCCATTTCATCATTCATTGCAATAATCCAATGTTCTTCCTTAATTGCATCCTCAAAATATATAGGATCTTGGGTAAATAAAGGAAAATTAGATTGCAAATCTATCCTATCTCCTTGATTATATATTTCTTACAAGTTTCTAGTATTTTTGGCTCTTAATCTTGGTCTTAATGATGCAAGTGTAGGATTTGAGTCATTTCTTACTTGTGGACTTGATGATTCTCCTTGATCAACTTTTCTTTGTGAGTTTTCTTCATGTGTAATTCTTGATGGTATTCCTCCTTTATCATTGGATTGTTTTCCTTTTTCTTCTGCACCTTTTTTGATCCGGATTATTTTTGGAATGAAATGAAATAAATACTTGATTTCTAATAGTGAAAGAATTGTAAAGATACTGTAAAAATACATAGTGCAAGACTTGCTAGAATGGTGGCAGCTTTATCTTTGAGAAGAGATATGACAACTACGCTCATTCTCATGATTACAATGAGGCTCTAAAGTCATTTTTATGATAAAAATGAATGCCAAAACCCTAGACATCTCAAAAACTAGCCCTAGTAGATGAAACACCAAAAGTCATGTGGGCCCGTTTGGGTAAGTTAGTACATTCATTTTTGTCAAAATTTGACTCAGTCTATAGTTTGACTGTGGTGAGCAAAAAAACACTGTTTAGGGCCCCAAAACAGCCATGGAAGTACAACAAGATGCGATAATATGAAAAAATACACAATAAGCCAGTTGGATTAGATGCGAAGCCACCAATATACACCTGGATCAATCCTCCCCCTTTAGGGAGAAATGGTCTCCATTGTGTTAAGTTCCCAAGGAAGAGGGGAAAGCATTTTCTGAATCTGAAGCTTGGTGAGTTGTGTGCCTTGTTAGAGAAGTTGTGCTTCTTGTCTTGTGGCACACTATCACAAACCTATTGCTGAAGGGGTTGAATCTGTTCCACCAACCTGTTGTCTCTAGGTTGGATGGTACATTGTGTAGGCACCATTGTAAGTGAAAAAACAACATCTTTTGTCTCTCCACTTAGAAATAATGGATATTAGTTACGGTGATTAGTTGAGATTGGCTCCAATCGTTTCAAACAATTTCAAATAGAATGTCATTAATTATATATATATATATTGTACTTATCATTAATTAATTGAACGAAGCATGCCTTTGCTTCCTTGGCCTCCAGGTGTTGTCTCGCATGAGGAGTCAGTTTTCATTCTCTATTTCTTAAGTTTGTATCAGAGCCAAGGATTTCATTGCTGCAAAACTCTCATCCATCCTTTCGTTGGAGCACTCATTGAGATCACTACATCCGAGCAACCACGTTGGAGGAGATATCGCAGCTAGAGGAGGTGTGCTGGAGGAGAGATCGCTTCTAGAGGAGGCGTGGTGGAGGAGAAATCGTGAGACAGTTGCTTTGAGGGCGGATTGTTGGCAAGATCAGAATGCACCTTCCATCTACAGTTGCTTCAGTTCACCCATATCAGATCTCTCTTGAAGAGAAGGAAAGAAGCCTAGTCAACCTCCTATGTCCCTCGTCGAACCATTCATCGCATGAGTGGCTGCTGTCTAATGAAAAATAGAACCTGAATCGGGGGTTTGCCTTGCTAAGAGGATATAAAAGACCCTCCCACAGTCTATTCACGCAGAGTGAATAGAGGCCGAGGGTTTTCTTCCATACAGAAAGGAAGAAGAACAAAGATCTCGTGGAAGAGGAAGAGAGGTGTGCGACCTATGTGGCATGCATAATCTTTGTGTGACGTGGAAGAGATGTGCTACTTCTTCTCAAGCGTTGAGATCCCTGCTGCTTCATTCGCTGAGATAGAGAGATAGATGAGATCTCATGTGCGAAGAATGATAGATGGATAACCATAAGAACTGTATGTTTCATTCCTCAGTGAGTTTCGGCATAGTTCTGGCATTGGTGCAACCTCCAAACACTCGTTGTGTGCGCATTGTATGAGTAGTCTGCGCACTACGCTTGGATTAACTTCATTTGGAAGTGGAATCTTGTTATGAATAGAGAAGTGATAAAATTTATACCCATATTCTTATATAAATTCTCATGATCGCTGCTAATTGCTGGTGATTTTTATCGTTGATATCAGTAATTTGGTGATTTGGGTTTATGTAATTTGGTGATTAAAGCGATAAGAAATAAAAAGGTGATCGTTTTTTGAGCTATAAATTTCATTGTTGTTTTGAGGTATCTTGCTGTGAGTTTGTTGCGTGAAGGAGTTTTCACATATGGAGAATCTGTTGGAAGAAACCTACCTCAACGAAGCCAACAAGTTAGATGGCTCGAATTTCATCAATTGGAAATTCAAAATACAAACCTTGATGGCAGGTTATAGCATATGGAAGATCGCAAAAGAAGATGAAACGTGACCCAATGTAGTTGCAAGTGCAACAACGACAACAATCCTAGATTGGGATAAGTGAGAGAACAAAGCCAAGGTATTTTTGAGAATGTCTATTAAAGATATCATAATTCTGCATATTAGAGATGCTAATACTTCTAGTGAAACCTAGAAAGTACTTAATGATCTATATCAGACTAATAATACAAATCACATTCTTTTCCTAAAGAGTAAATTGCTAAGTATTAAAATGGATATAGATGAGTCTGTCATTACTTTTCTTGGGCAAGTTAAAGACATGAAAGATAAAAGGGAGATATAGGACAAAAAGTGTCAAACACTGATCTTGTCACAATTTCCCTAAATGGAATGCTAGAGGACTATCAAATGTTTATAATAGGCCTTGCAACGAGGGATAAAGATCATACTTTTGAGGAACTGACAGGTATATTGTTGCAAGAGGAAGAGAGGTGCATGAATTTGAAGCCTTTGAATTTAGACTTAGCACTATGGACAAAGAAGAGATTCCCTAAAGGGAAACCATGAGAAGGAGGAAGTTCATTTCAGAGGAAGTCATTTCTGAAGCCAAATCAAGGTATGCCATTGAATAGAAATGAACCTAAGTGCTTCTATTGTGATAGGACTAGGCATCTTGCCGAAGAATGTTATAAAAAGAAAAATGATGATGAGGCTAGGCATAAAAATATAAAACATTCAGGACACTTTGTGGAAGAAAACCCGAATATTGATTCAAAAGATCTCAAATTGTTTGTTTCTACTGAAACTGTTGATGTTAATGCATGGTTTGTTGATTCTAGAGCTTCAATTCACATGATATGTAACAAGAATTAGTATAAAAACTTTAAAGAAACACATAATGGTGCCCATATTTATCTTTGAGATTATCGTTCTTATCAGATCAAGGTATATGGAGATATTCCAATAACACTTCCGAATGGTACTGTTAGACACATTTGCAATGTTGTGTATGTCCTCAGGATAAAGAAAAAAATGATTTTTGTGTCCACCATTACAGATCAGAATTTGAAGGTCGAATTCTTCAAGACACATTGTATAGTGAAGGACTTGCATGATCATTACATAACTGTTGCCTCAGGAGTCAAAGTTGGAGGTCTGTACAAACTTGATGTCACTAGAAAGAATCATCAAACATTTAATTCTGCAACTATGCCTATAAAAACTCTTTGGCACCAAAGGTATGGTCACATTAACTATCATGAATTGTTCTTATTACAAAAACAAAGTATGGTTGAAGGACTCCCTATGTTGAAGAATGAGTATGCTTCTTGTGAAGGTTGTTGTGCATTAGGAAAGATGCACAAAGATGAATTCCCCTCTAATCCTGATAGGAGAAAGAAAAATGTATTAGAACTTATACATACTGATGTTTGTGGATCAATGTAGACAAGGTACTTAGGTGGTGCTTATTATTTTTTGTTATTTATTGATGACTGCAAAAGATACACATAGGTTTATTTTATTAGGAAAAAAAATTATGTTTTTTAATACTTCAAGGAATTTAAAAACATGGTGGAGAAGCAAATAGGAAAACCCATCAAAATCGTTTGCTTAGATCAAGGGGGAGAGTACATATTGGGGAACTTCATCAAGTATTGCAAAGATCATGGAATAGTACAACAATTTATAGTACCCCACACTCCAAAGTAGAATGAAGTTGTAGAAAGGAAAAACAAAACTCTCGTGGAGTGTGCATGAAGTATGATGAAAGGTAAGAATCTCTCAAAATCCTTTTTGGCTGAGGCCATTAGCACTATTGTTTATTTAAAGAATAGAAGTCCAACAAGGTTTCTTGATCATAAAACTCCTTTCAAAGCCTTGTATGATTCTAAACCAACAGTTAATAATTTTAGGATATTTGGGTGTAAGTCCTTTGCAAATATTCCAAAGGAGAACAGGAAGAAGCTTGATGTTAAAGCTATAAAATGTTCTTTTATAGGGTATTGTTAATAATTTAAATCATATAAACTGTTTGATCCATCTACTCACAAAGTGTTTGCAAGTAGAGATGTAATTTTCCATGAATAGGCAGAAGAAAACAATGAAGACAATAGTCATGAAGGATAGCATGTACTTCTTGAATATGAGGAGGCCAAAGAAGATAAGCAACAACAGGAAAAGGCACCTAGTGACATGGATATATCTAGAAGTGAATAAGAATCTTCAAAAAACAAAGAAGAAGTCACCAAACAATTGAGAATATCTTCATGACAGGTTCGTCCACCTGAAAAATATAAAGATTAGTCCCTAATGAGTAATATTTCAAATGTCATAGAACTCATGAGTTTTAGTGAAGCTAATGAACATGAAGAGTGGACAAAAGAAATGGAGGAAGAATATGGCCCTATAATAAAAAACAAAACTTGGGAATTGACTTAATTGCCTAAATATAAAAAGACCATAGGATGTAAATGGATATACAAACCTAAATTCAAAGAAGCTGGTAGTATAGATAAATATAAAGACAGATTGGTGGAAAAAGGGTATTCAAAAAAAGAGGGCATTGATTATGCAAAAAAAATTGCACCGACAACTAAATTAAACACTATAAGAATGTTAATTGCACTAGCTACAAAATACCATTGGAAGCTTCACCAATTAGATGTAAAGTCTTCTTTTCTGAATGGTGAGTTAAAGGAGGAGATTTTCCTTACTCAACCAGAAGGGTTTGTGAAAAAAATTCAGGAACATTTAGTGTGTAAATTAAAGAAATCATTGTATGGATTGAAACATCCAGCTAAGTCATGGTATGAGAAGACAGATTCCTTCTTTCTTCAACAGGGTTTTATGAGGATCAAAAGTGATCCAAATTTGTATACCAAGTTTGATAAAAAGGTGCATGTTGTATTGATTTCCTTATATGTTGATGCTTTAATTATTACAAGAAATTCAGAAAAATTGATTAGTGGAATTAAGAAGTAGATGTCACGGGTATTTGAAATGAAATATCTTGGTGAGTTACATTAATGCCTCGGTCTTGAAGTTTGTAGAAATGTTGGTCAAACCTTTGTGTCTCAAGGTAAATATGTCAGAGAAGTACTTAAGAATTTTAAAATGGATCAGTGTAAATTTTCTTATGCTCCAATGTAGTAGAACACAAAACTTTATTGCGATGATGGTTTGAAGGAGATAAATGATACAATGTATAGAGAGATGGTGGGAAGCTTGAACAATCTCACTACAACCAGACCTGACATAGCATACTATGTTAGTGTGTTAAGTCGGTTTATGGAAAAACCTCTAGAAATCCATTGGAATGCAGCAAAAGGGGTACTTAGGTATCTCAAAGGCACAAATGATTATGGTATTATATATATATTGATTCATTCGATGTTGAGCTGATAGGTTACTCAGATTCAGACTGGGCTAGAAATCCATATGATCGGAGATCTACTACAGGTTATGCCTTTGTCATTGGATCCGGGATTGTTTCATGGAGCAGTAAGAAGCAACCTATTGTATATTTGTCATCCACTGACGCAAAATATAAAGCATTATGTGCAACAAATTGTGAAGTTGTTTGGTTGAGAATACTACCTCAAGATGTTGGAGAAGAACAAAGGAAAGATACGATAATCAAATGTGATAACCAGTGCTCAATCAAGTTAGAAAATAATCTAGTTCATCATTCAAGGAAAAAACATGTTGATACTCAGTTCCATTTTGTTCGAGAAAAGATGCAGTCTAATGACATTACTTTAATGTATTGTAATACTAGTGAAAATGTTGTTGATATTTTCACTAAGTCTCTTGGGAAGATCAAATTTGAACTGTTTAGGGAGATGTTAGGAGTGTATGTCAATCCTTTCTCCATTAAAGGGGAGACATATAAATAATGGATATTAGTTGCGGTGATTAGTTGAGGTTGGCTCCAACCGTTTCAAACTGAATGTCATCATATATATATTTTACTTATCATTAATCAATTGAACGAAGCATGTATATGCATCCCCGAACTCTAGGTGTTGTCTCACCTAAGGAGTCGGTTTTCATTCTCTATTTATTAATTTCTTCGACAATCTATTTTTGCTGAATAGGAGGTGTTGAGGATGCAGTGGTTGTAGTGGTCTTATGTGCATCCTTTGAACATACTGTGAAGAGGATGAATTTTGTAGTATAAGATATTACCTTGCGGTATTGTTTTAGTGGATTAGTAGTTGGAGCTACCTCTCGTATCCTGTAGAGTTGACCTCCTAGAGTGATAATGATAGTACGTCGTCTAGACTCATAGACAACATGGCGTTTCCACATATATGGTTGGCCCAAAACCACATCATAGAAATCAAGAGGGGAAATATCACACACTACCTCATCCTTGAAGGTATGGATTCCATAGGATAGGTGACACTGCTAGTTGACGCTAATATCTCATCCTTGGTGAAGAAACTCAATGTTGTATGGTTGTGAGTGTGGTGTTGTCGACAACCCCAACTGTTTGATGACCTTAGATGAGATGAGGTTTTTATGGCTTTCATTATCAATAATGAAATGCAATGGGGTCCCCTTTACCCACATATATTAATGGAAGAGGCGCTCCCCCTCTTCAAGATCTACCAGTGCTTCTCGTTGAATTGTTGCGGTCGTGACAATAGCAGTGAGGTCTACATCGATGATCTGTCTATTTTAAATATTTTCTGGATTAGATTCTGAATCAAGGTTTGGCTCTGTGTCTTTGATGTCGACCACCAATAATTCTTTCGAGCGACATTATTCGATGTTGTGCCAGGGGATTCTGTGGAAGTCACACCACTTCCTAGTGTAATTATTTGTCTTTACTTTACCCTTTTTGTCTTGTGTCTTGGACTGGTTGTCTAGAGGTTGTTGGTTAGAGATGTCTTTACAGTGCTTTGGTTGTTGGTTAAGGATGTATTTACAGTGCTTTGGTTGTTGCAGATTTGCAGATCCAAATTCCCATTTGTTTTGGTGCTTAAATGTCTGCTCGATTTTGGCAGCGTATCGATAGGTAGCTCCCAATGATGAAATATTTAGGAAATCCATTTCAGTTTGGATGTACCTATGCAGAGCCCCATGATATTTCAAAACCAGATGTCGATTAGAGTCTTTGATACCCATCTTGGTGCGCAAGGTATGGAAATTATTTCTGAACTCTGACATTGTTTGGCTCTTCACTTTCCACAGTGTGGTCCATCTCATGTATTTCTCTTCATAGTTATCAACAAGACACTACTGTTCTTTGACCACATCCACACAAAAATTCCAAATAGGCTCGGGCCCATATATTTCAGATTCCTCTGTAGAACTTTGCTCCCAATAAGTTTCCCACGGATGTTTGAGATGGGGGAGAGCCTTGAGGAGTACGAAGGTGATCTTTTCTTTGTCAGAAAAATTTTGAACAATGAAATAACCTTCTAATAGGTTTAACAATTTTTCTTGGGCATCCACATCTATCTCACTTTCAAATATGTGAATATCAAAATTAACTTGTACCTTGAAGGGAGAGGTTCCTCCAAAATGGCCACCTGATGAAGATGTATTTATTACTATCGGCAAACATTGAAGGATGTGTGAAAAATTCTCCATCATTTCGTCCCTCTGTCACGTGAGAGCTTGCTCAAGCAACATGTTAATAGAATATTTTTGTTAGAGCAAGATTTGCCTCACCCTATGAAATCTTGCAGAGAGGGCCTTATTCCATTTCCCTATGAAGACTTGTCTTCCCTGTTACTAGAATCCAGAGACAAAAATACAAATTTTTCCACTTGTACGCATCTTGCACCCTATACAACAAGCGTATACATAGGCTGCTCCACTACAACTCGTGTACATCGGTATTTGTGCTAGAAAATCAAAATTAAATGTTGGGTTTCCATGTCACGACATGAGATATCTGATCCTTGGCCTTCCATATACTGGAAATGTTCTGACTTGGCCCTTCAGTTCCATTTTGAAGGCTATAAGCGGGCAAATTCTAAGCTATGGAAAAGGAGAAATAATTCAACTTTGAGAGCAAAGTTACTCTGGAGAAATTATTTAATTCATATCGAGTCTACATCCCTTTGTCCTTTAAGTTTGAACATAGTGTTCAGCCCCTAAGCTCTTCCCTTATTGATGGAGAACCTCATTGTCTCCCTTCTATAAGATTTCCTTTGGTGGAGGATTGAAGTGGTGGATGCCCAGTTGGAAGGAACTTAGTTTCTTGATTTCGAACCATGCCAACATGAAAGTCTATAATATTTTCACTTTTGCTGATCATTTGCTAATAGAAATACTCTCTTCTCATCCAATTGATGTCTTGCAAATATATGAATTATTATGCATGGGTGTATTTGTTATGTATATTGATGGATTATGCTATATAATGTGCTAACCTTTTATATTTCCACCATATGCTTGGTTTTGCTTGTTTGTTAAGAACTTGCTGCAGGTATATATATCTTTGGGTGAAATTGCTCAACGGTGGACATCATTGAACATCTAGACGAGGTAGGCCTCTTTCTTATCTCCCTTTCACATTGGTTTATATAACATATTGTTGGGATAGAGTTGATTTCTATAATCGTTTCCGTCTATTGTGGTTCACCGTAGCCATAGAGAGATTTTCCTCGTAACAGAATTGGCGACCATACTAGGGATGAATCTTCTTTCTTAGGGTTTGAAGTACTTTTCTCCTTAGATTTCTCTCATTTTTTTTGTGGTTCTTGTCGCATCATTGCTTGACAACTCCTGTTCACTTTGGGTCTGAGTTTTCAGCCTTTCTCCCTTGCCTAGCCTTGTTTTAAAGAATATATGTTCCTTTTGCCTTGACAATCACGTATACATGCAGGATGTCTCACTGCAAGCTACATATATACGGTATGTTTGCCTGAACAACCGCGTACATTAGTTTGCCTTGCCTTTTTTCCTGGTCTGGTGTTTCCTAGGTGGGAATTGATGCTTGTTGAGCCTTCTTGGATCTCTGTAGTGCCTATTAAGTGCTTCTAGGATGACATGAAATGATCTTTCTCTTCATCTTTTCATTTTTATTCTCCTTGTAAATTGGGCTGGGTGTTTTGTTACTTGGTATCCTGCTTGAGTTATCTCTTTTTTATACACAATAGGGTTATATATCAAGTTACTTTTCATTCCATGCCTTTTCAGTTTTGATATATTGAAAATACAAAACAAATAGGCATTTTGCATTGCTTGGCATTTTTTTCTTTTGAGTTTTTATCATTATCTTAGTCCATATAGTGAAAGATTGCATTTTTACTGTTGAATTGCAGAGTTGAATTTGAAAATTGCATCGTTTTTAGAAGCATATCATTGAAAGTTTAGGACTTTGCATTATTTTCATATTTACTTCTCTTACAGAGTCATAACACCATGAGTTTCACTACCATACATTTTTGAGTAATCACTACCATTAAAATAAATGCTATAATTTAAAATTGATTAGTAACGATTTTATTTTTCTAGGGTGCAAAAACTAGCCTAGGATTTAGTGCCTTGGAATAGGATTTTGTGAGTAAACTTCTCCAAGGAAATTGAATCAACATATGTGTCTAAGTAAGAGAGTAGAGAAATCCATTGTATAATTGTAAGATCAGGAGGCTCCGCTCACAACAGAGTTAATCACGAGGTTGCGTGAAATTGGTTGAAGGGATATCCCCTCGATACCTTCCCAGCGTCAGAGATATTTCTGGGGATTTATTCGTATCTGGGGATCTTGCTAGTGACTTTACCTCCGTGAGAGACAATACTTTCAAGGTTTCGGGCTTTTCTACCCTGCCCATACAATGGATCTGACTTACAATTGCTTGCATGTCCATCGATTATACAATGGTTTATTAGTTGCTTGACTTAGGTGTCTCATAGGTTACTTGCAGGGGTTGTTCTATAGGTACCCTGGGTCAGATAAGGGTCAGACAATAAACAAGCTTTATGGAGGATTACCTCTCAGGGGGGATCTAACCGACTGGTTTTTAAGCCCATGAGGGCCCTTATAACTGATTATGTTACCTCTGATCTTTAGCAAGGAATCTCAGGCCCCTCTTGGGCGAGACATACCTTCTTTAGGGAGGGAGGCCACTCAGCCACTTTACGTCGTTTATATGCATATTGGTCATTTGAATTTTGGTGTGCTCTTTGATTACTAGTTGGCCTTAAGAGTCTATACTGAGTTTTCATTATCATGGATAGTGTAGTTCCTTTCACTCCCTCATTTACTACCACCCACCCCATGATGCCTGCTCAGTTCATGGGGTCTGATCCTTCCATTTTTCATAATGGTGTGTAGAATTATGATACTCAGTCAATTCCTTCGGTCTCTAATCATTTTTCTCATGGTATGCTAGACATGTCTTCACACTTTCCATCCTCTGTCTTGCCTCCTTATGCGAAACCAAGTTTTGGGTCTAGGGGCATGATGCCTCCTTATTATCCCTCACCGTTTCATGGGATTCATATCCCTCAAACAACTATTATGGTAGGAGGTTGGAATATTCCTTCCTACGAGTCTACTTTGCGAGAAGCAAGTGCCCAAATAGGAAATCATTCTACTTATTACACTCTGTTCACATATCCTTCTTCCTCCATGTCAGTTCCTACGAACACTTTTCCCATGGATGACCTCCATTTATCCTCTAGTGTTTCATTCGGGGGAAGTTATGTTTGTAGTATGGGAAGCCCCCTTCACTAAGTCCCTTCATTTGGGGGAAATATGTATCCTCACTCGAATAATCCTTATCATGCTTTTGTGTCTTCGTAGACATCTACTTCACTGTCGATGCCCTTACAACCCTTTATGAATCAGTATGGAGGAGGATACTATCCTTTCAGATAGGGACAGGGTGTAAACCAGGATCCTTCTTGGCCTACAATTGCAAAACGAATCTTTCCTTGGACCTTGGTCTCAAATGCCACAAGCCACCACCACCACAAGTCCAGTCACTATAGGTGATTTTATCACCAACCTCTGCTAGTCATGTTGCAGATTGGCTGATGACCTCTGCAAGTCATGTTAAAGAAAACCAACCAGCCGTTGCTGGGGGCACAAGTCTCGTCATTGCTAGTCACACTACACATACATCACTGACCTTTGCTAGTCATGTTGGAGATTTGTCACTAGCCACTGCAAGTCATGATGGGGGCATTCATACGATTGAGAAGCCTAGATGTTTCAAACGTAAGGCAATATTCCTGTGTAGGACTTATGAAGGAAGTGACCTTACTCATTTGTGTCTTGCTATTGTCGAGATACCGAAAGCATGGTTCTCGCTTGAGGGCCCTTCAGGTTCTGATCCGTCTATGGTTTCCCCACACTCTGTACCTTCTTTGGTTGATACAACAATCATGCCGATGCAATATTCAACTAACACCCCTCTTCATTTAGGGGTTGATGCATCTCTTGACCCTGTTGTCTCACATCCTATTCAACCAATGGTCGTTTCAATGCAATCTTCGACCGACATCACTCCTTTTTTGGGGGGTGATGCATCTCTTGAACTTGTTTTCTCGTGTCAGATTCAACTAATGGTTGAAGAAGTGGTCGTGTTGATGCAATTTTCGATCGACCCCACTCTTCTTTTGGAGAGTGACAAGTCTAAGGGAGTGGTCGCGCCAATGCAATTTTTGGTTGATCCTTCTCTTCTGGTTCTAGTTCTATACCTTTTATGCCATGTCCTTAGGATTTCTAGTGCTATACCTTCTTCACAAGGGAGCATTCCACTCTCTTCAAGTATGCTTCCTCCAATTCCTAGGGTAGTTTCCTTTTATTGGAGTGATCTTGTAGATCCTCGAATTCCTTCTTCTACACCCTTTCATATAAGGGGAATTCTTTGATATATTGTAGATAAGGTAACCTTTGCAAGTATTTTATCCTCCTTGACTTGGAACGCTTTGCACTTTCTCAAGATTGTGTCAGCTCTTTGTAAGTTGCTGAACTTTCACAAAAGTCCTGCATGGGAGCCTTGACCTCCCCCATTACATGCTGCCTAAAAACAACATACACAAGTCCGATTTAAGCTCTTTTCTGACTCGTCTAAAAAGCTAAAATATTTCCGAGTGAATTTGTCCCTTTCACGCTCGTTAATTAGACTTGAGAGGACGTGAGTCTTAGTTAAGCTCTTTTCATACTAGTTTTCAAAAAGAGAAAATATTGCCGAGTGATTTGTCCCTTTCACACTCGTTAAAATGGACTTGAAAGGTCGTGAGCATTAGTTAATCTCTTTTCCAACTCATTATCAAAAAGAGAAAATATTGCCGAGTGAACTTGTCTCTTTCACACTTGTACAATTGGTTTTGAAAAGATGTATATTTGGCACAAGTTTATCCCTTTTTCACACCAAGTAGACTATAATACATTAAAAAGAAATTTTTTTGATGTTAATTTGTGATTGTATCTCATGCCCCTGCTTGTAGTATTGAGCCTATAGTCGATTCTCGCTTTGCGTTATAAACCGTTTGCCTCAACAATTTTTCATCCTCAACCAAGCAGAGCCTTGTTTATATCCTTCGCAATTTTCCACCCTATACCTAGGAGGGAACATTCCCCCGAGTGCCCATCTCCCGCATGCACTTCCCAACATTGATCATAGGTATGTTCCACTGCTGGAACTAGTTTTTCTTATTTGCAACACTTATTTCCTCCTCTGTATCATAACATTCATTTGTCTATGAAAAAACAAAAAAAGACGGGTGGGAAAGGATTATTATATTGTATCGACAGAAGTCGTGTCTCCTTTGAATAGAGCACAAAATTATTTGAGTTCATTCATGATCATATTTTTTGGATTAGCATGGCCTTAGGAAGTTGAGCTCGTTACAGAGTCTTCTCTACCAACGGGTTACTCTTCCAATCCCTATAGAGAATTTTTTGTTGCCTTCTGCATCTCATAGTTTTATCATCAGGTCTATGCTGCTGGAGTCCTCCACATGTCTCATGCTCTTGTTTAAAGGAATTCTATCAACCTTTATCAACCATTCCTCAGAACTCTTGACATTGCATGTCATCCATACCCTCAGTTTGTCTCATAATCACATGATATTGTAGCCCTGTCATGCACCCTAGCTCTACTTTCATCATTGGTAGGTAACCTTGAACCCAAAAATTGACATTTCATCATCGGTCGTTGACTGGGTGGTTTCCCTTGTGTTCAATGGAAAGATATATATTGACACATTGGGATTCATCCAATGTCTTGGGTGCCATTAGCCTTATTGGTGGTTTCCTCGCCTTTGTTAGCAGTTTGCATCATTGCTTTCTATTCAGAGGGTCTTTTCGTGTACCGATTGCACTTGGTGCACATGTAAGACGCACAGGGTCATTGGTTTGTGAACATGTTCTTCGTCCGATTTCCACCAAATCATGCAGCTCCTGATTTGTACCTCGTGTTGGTTGATGAGAGATGCCTTAATTCTCTCCTTTCAGCCCATTTATTCTAGAAACAGGACCTAGAGTCTTATGAGTACCTTGAGGCTTGTAGTCATTAGTGGCAGGCTCTCTCGCCATTGACAGTTGGGAATACATCAATGTCTCCAGATTGATGGATTCTTCAGATGTTTGACACTGAATCCTCTATTCAGACTTGTAAGAATGTACTGGGTGCCTTGATACCTACTTTCATTATCGATAGGTTGTCTCGCATTTGTTAACGGTATACATCAATGACCAATAATCAAATGATGTCTCATTGTGTTCGACCTCAACTCCTTTATTCACATAATGTAGACTTGTACCTTTGGCGGATTGTGTAGAAGACTTGAAGACATCACTATGTGGCCGCATCTTTCCTGAGCTATTGCTTCCTTTTCATTGAACTAGTACCTATATGACTTCAGTGATCATGGGAGATCAGATTATACTCTACAGTATACATATATCTTCATATTGGTTTTGAGATTGGTTCTATTGGGCCTTGTTCGTGACTATGACATCTAGTGGCATATAATCGCATTTGTATTTTTCTATTCATGGCCATAGACACTTGTTTGGTATATTTTCACATGGATCTGCAATGTATTTTTGGTAGCCATGTATGCAAAGTCAGTGCAGAATGTAATGAGCAACTGAGTTCGTCCAGCTGGTTCTCTACCACTCCACTTATGGATTATTTATAATGTATTTCAGCCATCACAGATACTCCTCTGACCTCACACATTAGGGGGCATTTATTAGAGCAATATTTGCCTCACCCTATGCAATCTTGCAGAGAGGGCCTTATTCCATTTCCCTATGTAGACTTGTCTTCCCTGTCACTAAAATCCAGAGACAAAAAACACAATTTTTTCCACTTGTACGCATCTTGCACCCTATACAACAAACATATACGCAGGCTGCTCCACTATAGCCCACGTACATCGGGATTTGTGCCAGAAAATCAAAATTAAATGTTGCGTTTCCATGTCACGATAGGAGATGTCTGATCCTTGGCCTTCCATATACTAGAAACGTTCCGACTCGACCCTTCAGTTCCATTTTGAAGGATATAAGTGGTCCAATTCCGAGCTATGGAAAAGGAGAAAGAATTCAACTTTGAGAGCAAAGTTACTCTGGAGAAATTATTTACTTCATATCAAGTCTGCATCTCTTTGACCTTTAAGTCCAAACACAATGCTCAACCCCCAAGCTCTTCCCTTATTGATGGAGAACCTCATTGTCTCCCTTTTATAAGCTTGCCTTTGGTGGAGGATTGAAGTGGTGGAGACCCAGCTGGAAGGAACTTAGTTTCTCGGTTCCGAATCATGCCAACACGAAAGTCTATAATATTTTCACTTTCTACTAATCATTTGTTCATAAAAATACCCTATTCCCATCCAATTGATGTCATGCAAATATATGATTTATTATCCATGGGGGTATTTGTTATGTATATTGATGGATTATGCTATCTAATGTGCTAACATTTTATATTGCCACCATATGCTTGTTTTTTCTTGTTTTTTGAGAACCTGTTGCAGGTATATATAACTTTGGGTCAAATTTCTCAACAGTGGACATCATCGAACATTTGGACGAGGAAGGCCTCTTTCTTATCTCCCTTGAAAATTGGTTTATATAGCATATTGTTGGGAAAGAGTTTATTTCTGCAGTCATTTCCATTTTTTGTGGTTCACCCTAGCCATAGAGATATTTTCCTCATAACACTTTTGCTCCACCGTTTTTCTTTTTCGCTACCATCAAGGGTTTCCTGGGCATGCAAGAGTGATTCTCGTGAAGAGAGACAAACTCGAGACCCAACAGGCTATACTCGAACCTCGTTGGGGACATGCGCTAAAAAACGATGAAGAGCAGTCTGCTCTCATACCATTGATCCAGATTATTTTCAGAACGAAATGAAAGAAGAGATATTACAATGAAACACTCATGAAAATTGCCAGAAACATAGAAATGCAACAATACTTGATTTCTATTAATGAAAGAATTGTAAAGAGATTGAAAAACACAGAATAGAAGACTCGTTAGAATTGTGGCATCTTTATCTCTGCGAGGAGATGTGATGGCTACGCTCATTCACCAAAAGATGATTACAATGACGCTCTAAAGGCCTTTTTATGATAAACATGAATGCCAAAAACCTAGACATTCAATAACCTAACCCTAGGAGATGAAACGCCAAAAGTCACGTGGGCCACGTTTGGGTATGTTAGTACATTAACTTCCCTGAGTCATAACTTTTGCATAGGACCTCCATTTTAGGCACATGATAGTCCGTTGGAAAGGTATTTTCGAGAAATACGCATTACAACTTCAAACTCTAACTCCCTCTATAGTTTGACTATGGCGAGCCAAAAAAAACACTGTTTAGGGCCCCAAAACGACCCTAGAAGTACAACAAGATGTGATGATATGAAAAAATGCATAATAAGCCAATTGGATTAGATGGGAGGCCACCAATATCCACCTGGAAGATGAGTAGGGCTTCAGACAGCCCCAGAAGTGTAGAACCCACAATTACAAAGAAGTATAGAAGAACGTGTTGCACTAAAAACTGAAAAGATGAGCTAGTTGGAACAAGTGGGTGGCCACCAATATCCACCTTTAGAATGTTCCATGCTTGCTTAGTCGTAGTGGTTGGTTTAATCCTTCCAACAACTGAATCATCCAAGGCTTGTCTAATTATCTACAAAGGCATTTTATTATTTTGCCTATTTTCATTAATTTTTTATTTTCATGTGCACTCAAAGTAGACTCATCTTGTGGTTCTGTATAACCAATCATAATTATGTTTGAGTAGACTCATCTTGTGGTTATGTATAACCAATCATAACTATGTTTGATAGCTCATATGAATCAAATGTCAAATTCATTCTAAACGCCCAATTATCATAATTTTTTCCAAAAAATATTAGAATTATAAGTTCATAATATACAAAGGACTATAATAACTAAGGGCTAGTGCTCTTCGTATAGATGTGTAGGATTGATTGTAGGAAGTGCTCTTCTTCACAAAACCACTCCTGTGCAAACCTTCAGCAATGGCTCAACCTCAAACCATTTTCTCCCAAACCCCACTCTCATGCACCAGGAAATACTTTATCAACCGGGTCCACGCCGTGACCTAGCACATGCGCTCTTGTTTTTTACTTGACTTCCAACTCAACAACATTTACTGTTACAAGACAAAGCAATACTCTCACTGGCGGCTTCCTTCACACCTCAGCAGATCGATTTTCTAGCTAGAGCTGTCCAACCAAACACCTTCACCTCTCACAATTGTGCCTAACAGTCTTAGGGCCCTCAACCTTAAGCCTCTTATACCACTATGATGAGGGCACAATCGAAAAACACACCACACTAGTATATATATATATATATATATATATAT
>JZKD02S1672913.1:501644-516996 GCA_000966675.3 Picea glauca
ATGTTAGGTGTAGAAGTCAATCCATTCTCCATTAAGGGGGAGACTTGGAAATAATGGAGAAAGTGCTAGTTGTAAGCGCCAGTTATAAGCATCAGTTGTGAGAGTCAGTTGTAGGTGTGTTAAGAGTCAGTTGTCTAGTTGTCTTTGGTTTGCATGTAACCGACTCGAGAGAGTCTTTTCCTATATAAAGATGTAATCCGTCTTCATTGAATAATAAGAAGTGAGTGTAGCCTCACCGTGTTTGTTTGCATGGTTTATTTTATCTTGACCTTTGATGCAAATTCCATTAAACTTACTACAATCTGTTTCATTTATTCGGGGATAAAATTCTTCACTTTCTCCTTGGCTTGTTTCTTTTTCGAAAGCGGATAGAATGGCAGAGCCCGTGGTGTCGACAGCATAGACGTGAGTAGCAGATGGCCGAGAGTGGGTTTGTCGCAAAACCGTGTCATAGGCCGTCCCATAACGATATTTACTGTTTCCGATTAGCAACAACAAGAACAATGCGTTTCTCTTCTCTTCTGTGCTACGCACATGCGGTCCTTGCCAAAACCCCAATTGCCATTGTAATTTTGTCCCCAATCGATTTTCTGCTGCAAGATACTTGAGATTTTAGCCGCCGGATAACTTTACAATTAAATGGAGTCGACGAGGTGGCCAATTGCTTTCACTCTGCCACTGCATTTTGCGAAGAGGGTTTCTCGGTGGCTGAGCAAACCCACTGTTGGCAGTCCAGTGCAGCTGCCCATTGTTTTCGGATTGTTGCTATTGTCGTTCGTTGGGCCATGAATCGAGGGAGCGGCTAGCGGTTGACTTAAGCCGGTGAGCAACTACCCTTTTCCCCTCCCGCCGCAAAATTTCAGTAACATTTCCGACCGTTGACGTATGTCGGATATGAAAATCGGTGCACATTTAAGCGACTGTACGACGTTAAATAGAATACCAACGATATTAAAATTTAAAGCCGTTATTTAAACATTCGATTTTTTGAAAATTTTTACTTTGTTCCGTTAAATAAATTAATTAATTTTGGTGAAATTTCTATTTTTTATTGTTTAAATTGCATTGAATTTTTTGTTCTGTTAAATAAATCTTAGTGAAATCTCCATTTTTTATTGTTTAAATTGCATTTTTAAATACATAAATAAATTCAACACTATAAAAATCTGTAAGAACATTAAAACTATACAAATTCAATCACTCAAAATATAAAGTTTCAACAAATTTTACTAAATTTCAATAAAAGTTAATCTACAATTAAAAACTCTAAAACAAAATCCAAAATTAAATATTTATATGCATCACATTTTTGAACCATAAAGGTGCTCTAGAGCCTCTGCCTATCCGCCTATCTGTAGTTTGTTATGGAAACATAAAAGGGGAAAAAGATATTGAGCCCATTGAACTCCCTCGTTATCGAAAAAGAGGTTTTTTCCATCAATATACCACTACCCATGGGCGATCTACCCTTGAGGTTCTTTGTTCTAAGGATTTTGGAGATCCTAGGAATAGGAATGTTAAACATTCTCCACGTTTGTGTGGATTATCTTAATAAGTAGATTTTATGTTAAATAGTTGGAATCAAATATTTTAGTGGTTCAATATATATATATTCGGAGTATTTTGAAATAAACAAACAGAGAATGTTTAGAATACTCTAATTTTAAGAATTAAATTTATGATATTGTGTGTTTTATGTCAAATTTTAAATATAGTTTTATTATGTTTATAAGGTTAGTTATATAGATAGCTTAATTCAACAATTATTTTTAAAAATAAATCATTTTAAAAATAAAACATATAATAATGACTATAATATTTTATTTTATTTTTTAAATTATTAGAATTTGAATATAAGTTTATAGATAATAATATATTTATATAATATATAAAATATTCATAAAAAATAATATTATAGTAATTAGGTATATTATTGAATTTTTAATATTATATATTAATAAATTTATTAAAACTTATATATAATTAAATACTTTTAAAAAAAATATTGATAATAATGGATGGTTATTTTTAAGTGGAAAGAATAAATTAAAAAAAAAAATACATAAAGATTAAATACATAATTCAATATATAACTTGAAACAATTAGTTCCAAGATTGCAATCAAAATGCAAATTCAAGAAGAGTTGAGATAAACGAGGAAAAAGAAGAGCTAGCTACAAAACAAATTGTCTAGTAAGAAAAAATCCCCTAGTTCTCTCATGGACAAGATAAAAGAGGGTAATGTAAAGTACTTTGGCAACTTGAATTTTTTTTTTATATTAAATTGAACCAACCAAAAGAGCATAATGTCAATGCTATGGACAGATTTGAATAAAAATAATTAGCAACTAGGGAAAAAAATTGAGCATAATGTCAATGCTATGGACAAATTTGAATAAAAATTAGCAACTATGGAAAAAAATTAGCAAGTGTGAGCTCGTTGTTATCTTAAGGAATAGACGCATGCACACATGTCTATTTAAATAGCCCTCAACCCTCGCTAAAGCTTCACATACGCCTCACCATAGTTGATTATAAGAGTCCATGTCTAGTTTTTTATAATAATAAAAAACACGTGTTAAAAATACGTGTTTCCCATTTTTGTTTGTAAAAACATATAAAAAAACATGACTCTTTTTTATTCATTTCCTCACCACCTCACATTGATGTTTCTTCCATGTGAGCACGCTTATCATCTACGGCCAAAATCAATGAGGAAAAGTAAGGTGTAAACATCAACATCATTGACATTCAACATTTTGTGGAGAGAAGTTATGATTTCTATTTATATTTTATTTTATTTTAAATGTCATTTTTGTAATTTTTACATTTTATAAATTTACATATTTTTTAACGAAAATTTTCTATTGTTTAATCATAATTATTGTTCTCTCATCATGGTGCAAAATTCCAATGCAAAACCTAACTCTAATTCCCCACAAGACTTACGTAATGAAATCAATCTATAGCTAAATGAGGTTAAGAAACTAATTGGGATAGTCATCTTGTATTTTATTGGCAACATCACCGCACACCATCATTGTTTCATTGACCATTCCCATGGACAATTATCATATATTGGAATAGAGGGTCAAGATGAGAGAGTAATACTCAACAAGCATTAGTAAGAGATCAAAAATTGAATATAAGGGAAGAGAGTGTTGTTCAATTATTCATTGACCCTATAACAAACTCTTGGGTGAATTTTTTTAAAATGGTGTACAAATTACACTAGATTAGTGATTGTATATTAAGCCTAGAAAAAATTATATTTAGAATGTGAAAACCAAACCCTAAATCTACTTTACAATCTTCAAACCTAGATTATTTCTACAGGAAAGAAGACAATAAATAAATTATTACACTAAACATGAACAAGAAATATGAAAGAAATGTAAAGAATTTTCTATTACCAATGGAAGGCCAAATAATACACCTGGAAAATGAACTTCTGGAAGTTGATGGGCTCCAAGCCCCTCCTTGTGATGGATCCTTAGCTTATTTGATGTGTTGATGACTCTGCCCTTTGTTAATAAGCAAGTTACCTAAAGAAGAAATACGCTATCATTACGAAGATCCCCTTAAGATTTATATTTATATTTTAGTAGAACAACCTTACTTGTGATAAAGGATTATGGAGGGAGTGACCTCAAATGATTTATTTATAGAAAAATAGTGGTTAAACCCCCTTGACATGGTCTTCCAAATAATGGTTAAAGATGACCAAATCTATATTAACAATATCAATTAGGTGTAAGATCATCCACATATAACTAACCTCCCATTATGGAAAATGAGGGATTGTAACAATCAAATTTGGATTTTTCGTGGAGTAGTGCAACTTTTGGGGCTATTATCTACATTGTCCAAGTGTAAATTTTGGGGGTAATATTAGTTCTATCCATTTTTGCTCAACTTCAAGGTTTGACTAGGTTGTTCCTATGAATTTTATGTCATATGGTAGTAGCAATGGGATGAAAATGTAGGTTATGCATGCCAATAATGATGTATTTTTATAATATTGTTAAAAATGTCTAAAGTGATTGTAGTTTTAATGTGATAAAATATTTCCCCCTGATGTGTGAGCTTAGGATCAAATTGTATGACTAAAATCCATCATAGTTTCTTTATCCAGGTATAAGAAGAACTAGAGAGGGAGTTGAGTCTCCAAGGAAGGAGGATGGTGTATGCAAGGGTAATGGATAACCAATTTTCAACTACAAGTCAAATAGGTGATATATGTACATGATCTCAATAGGGATGAGGTAGGAATACACATACTCATCAATATATCTGATAAAAAAGATATAATGGTGTGACTTGGAATAAATGGGCCATTCTAATGAGACAAAACAGGGTCTCAATAAAATAAAAAATATGTACCTGACGAATAGGCATTGGGGTACAATAATGAGATCAGTAGTCCTACATACACATGCTTGGATAAAAAGTGTCAGGTCAAACTTGAAAGAAAAATGACTTCAATTAATATAGATACATAGGAAATGAGGCATCAAAGGGGGTCGAGGGGATGCAAATCAACAATAGAGTCTAGATAAACATGAAGAAGGGACATGAAGTGATCTAACATGATGGAAGCTCAAATTGATGGCTCTAAGAATTGTTGAACCAAGATCGTCAATGTTTGATACATGTGTATGAATCTCACCAGTGTGAGAATAAGTTTGAGTCTAGTGTGTGAGATCCTACCATGTCTTATAGAAATGAGGAATCTATTAGTTGGTCTGAGGTAACCGATTAATGAGGGAAATGGGCCAAGGTACATAAGACTAACCCCTAGATTCAAGGTGCTGGTGTTGATAAGGGGAAGTATACTAGCACCTAGGATTATGAGGAACTCCTAAGGGATAGCATCGATATCATAGAAAATGAAGCTATGTCTACGGAAATGAATTTTAAGGAAAAACATGTGGGGAGCTACCTTAAGGACCGATAAAACTCACAAATGTTTGAAAATATAGTACAATAAACTTAATTACAAAATAATGAAGTGTACGAATATCAATAGTGTGATAATGAGATGGAGTGGAGCACGTGTGAAATAACCAAGTAAAAAATAAATAAGGATTCTCCTTGCTTGGACCATGGTCACCCACCAATGAGGAATATGAGCGCAAGGTAGAGAGAAACTTTCCTAAGAGTCCGAAGCTCCCAAGACTATTGGATCCATCTTTCCTGTAAGCTTGTCCCCAAGCCTCTTTTTTCTTTTCAGATTGATTCCTACGAGGTTCCATTTTTTGTCTTCCCTCTCACCAAAAGCTAGGCCAAAATCCCATTGAGCTTCATGGATCTAAGTATATGTTGTGTCATCACCTAATGCATGTTCTCTATCCATCCTAATTAGTATCAAGAATTGTGGCCTAACGTAAGAACCTAGTCCTTGATCTAGTTGTATTCTTGCTTCTCACAATCTTAGCAGGTCCACCCCTAGAGATGTTCAAATTGAATAGACTGACATATGTCGTCCATCTAGTTGGAATCGATCTCTGCATACTATTCATCGCTACTTCTGATGTTGATTCATCRCATGAAGTGTTGTGTTCTTCCCCTTCATCATTTTCCATTCATCGCAGTTAAATCATAGTGTTCTTGATTTCCATATGACCTAGATACTCTCCTTGATGCCCATTCTCAAAACCTATGTGATTTACCTTATTCCTAATTTCATCCCTAGATGTGGAACCTTGACTGAGGGAACCTTGACGGGCATGGAACCATGAATTGTGTGTAATTCAACTTATTTTACTAATATTTTTTTTGTATGTATTTTTTATTTTTTATTTATTATTTATTTCTTTTCAATTTTATTTTTAATTATTAAATTTTCTTTATTTATTTCCATTTTACCCTTTGTTTTGGAAAAACCACATGGTATTTTCCCATGGTTTTTCCCTGAAGTTACATTAGATATTTAATTTTACATAGGGGAAAACTACATTCACTTTAGATATTTATTTTTACATGGGGTAAATATGTTTTTACATGGATAAACAATTTGTGTTACATGAACAAATTATTTGTTAAATGATGTGTTTTGAATAAAATCTAAGATGAAATATGTACATCCTTATTTTTCTCATGTATCCTTCAAACTAAATAAAAACAATTTACCATTTTTTTTTCTTTTGTTTTTAAAATTTTTCATTTTTCTTTTGTTTTCCTTTCTTGTCACCTAAGTCCTAGATTGTACATACTTGGTTTATTTTTCTCATTAGATTTAGTTTCATATTATTTTTTAATTTAAGTAATTACATTTTTCCCTTCACTCATTAAATTTCAACTGAATATCCCATGAGAGCTCTACCCAAGATGCTCCCCATTGGTCCTCACATTTACTACATGGTGAATGCCATGGGAAATTAGCATCTAAGACAAACCTCCTAGATTCGTGGAATCCACTCCTCCCCTACTAGATCCCATGGAATGACATTACATGATTATCTTATTATGATCCAGGTGGATATCATTGGCCACCCACCTATTCCCACTGGCTCAAAACAATTTTCATGAAATTTACTATTTTTTGTATTTTTTCGGTTCCTACACTTTAGGGGCCAGTTTGAGGGCCTAAATGAAGTGTTTCCAGGATTTAGAACCTCAATGATAACCAAAGTCTCTCATTAAGCCCCCAAAACGAATCTCCTTGATGATACCTTTATGTTCAACTGTTGTGTGCCCCAAATGGAGATCGTATGAGAACATTATGCCCCCGTGAAGTTGATACACCAAACTACCTAAAACAGGGTCCATAAAATTGTTGGCTTTTCATCTTCCGAGGTTGGGATTTTGTATTTTTGTTATGCTAAAAAGGCCTTTAGTGCCTCATTGTAATAATATTCTTGCAAATGAGCGTATCAATTGTTCAATTTTTAGCTCGGGAGGTACTCCACATATGTGTCTTGTATGCAGAAGTTACCTTGTACCTACACTACTAGACACTTGACTTTATAATGGGTTTTTATAAACTTGTGATAAAGTGGTTCTTTTATTAAACTGACTTTTTAATAAAGTGTACCTTCTAATATTAAAGTGACTTTATTTCATAAAGTACACTTATGTAATAAAGTGAAATGTACTTTAATATTTTAAGTGATTTATTTTGGAGGGAATGAAGCATGACCCTTGATCTTGTAGAGGCAAGATTAGATCTTGGCCTTTGGATTTAGGGTTGGGGAAGGTGAAAAGACACTTGGGAGGGAAAAGGTCATCTTCATATTTTATAAAAGATTGCATTGGGAAGTGTGCAAGACACATTGAGAGGAGTTTGAGAGATTTTTTGAGTAAGATTGAGAGAAGAAAGAGGGAAACAAGGAGGGCACATTTCCCAAGAAAGATAGGGCACAAATCCCAAGGAAGGCATTTTTGTTTTAGAGTGTTATTTTTTATTTTCTGAGGCAGGCCATACTATATAGATCCGTACAGGTTGTACAACATAAAATTTGGGCATGCAAATCAAGGCAAGGGTTGGTATGGTTTTTGAGGCAAGTTTGGGTGAATTTTTTGAAGGAGGTCAGCTGTACATAGGAATGTACATCATCCTATTGTGAGCACAAATTCTGCGGTTTTGTTTTCAGCAAATCCGTACAACTGTATGGATTCTGGCATAATTCTCAAGGTAGATTGTGGCACGATTTTCAAGATAGTTTTTTGCAAGTGTTGAGGATGGATCCAAGTTCAGAGGGAGCTCCTACTGAGTACAGTGTGGGGGGACCAGATGATGGAGATGGAAGCGAGTACATCCCTCGCTAAGAGGGAGTGTTATATTTTTAGCTCGGAAGGTACTCTACATATGTGTCTTGTATGTAGAAGTTACCTTGTACCTACACTACTAGACACTTGACTTTATAATGGGTTTTTATAAAGTTGTGATAAAGTGGCTCTTTATTAAAGTGACTTTTTAATGAAGTGTACCTTCTAATATTAAAGTGACTTTATTTCATAAAGTGCACTTATGTAATAAAGTGAAATGTACTTTAATATTTTAAGTGATTTATTTTGGAGGGAATGAATCATGACCCTTGATCTTGTAAAGGCAAGATTAGATCTTGACCTTTGGATTTAGGGATGGGGAAGGTGAAAAGACACTTGGGAGGGAAACGATCATCTTCAGATTTTATAAAAGAATGCATTAGATAGTGTGCAAGACACATTGAGAGGAGTTTGAGAGATTTTTTGAGTAAACTTGAGAGAGGAAGGAGGGAACCAAGGAGGACACATTTCCCAAGAAAGCTAGGGTGAAAATCATGAGGAAGAATGTATGTTTTAGATTGTTGTTTTTTATTTGTTGAGACAAGCCATACTGTACGAATCTGTACAGGTCGTACAATAACAAATTTGGGCACGAAAATTGAGGAAAGGGTTGGAACAGTTTTCGAGGAATATTTGGGTGAATTTACTAAAGGAGGTCGAACGTACAGAAGAAGGTACATCAGCTTGTTGTGGGCACAAATTTCGAGGTGTTGTTTTTTGTAAATCTGTATAGTTGTACGAACTATGGTACAATTTTCAAGGAAGATTGTGGTAGGACAGTTTTTGTGTTGTAAGTGGTTTTCTCTTGGCTAGAAATGTGTTATTGTTATTGATATGTACTTTCTTGAAGCTAAATAATAAATCTCTCTCATTAGGTTTCCCCACCTTGGGGTTTTCCCTGCCATTTGCCTAAATTTTTGAGTTATTCATGGTTGGTTGAATGTTGTTCATTGTGTTTATTTTGCTGCATAAATTGCTTAGCAATGTGTATTTCTGCTTATGGTAATTTTTGAATGTGGGTTTTAGAAATTTCAGAGTTCATTCAAGACAATTATCTCTAGGTTGATAAGTGTATGACATAATATTGTCTTGTTGATTTTGTCATTAAATTTCTACAACCATCACATCTTTTCTCAAAGATAAGCTGCCACCATTCTAGCAAGTCTTTCACTTTGTAATTTTACAGTATGTATATTTCGCTCATTAATAGAATTTTTTTAGTATTGTATCTATGTGTTTATATCTATGATACATTTTTGTTATATTATTGGATATTTGATATATCTTTTTACATTTCTTTATTATATCTCCTCTCTCATTTCGCACCGAAAATAATCTGGATCAATGGTATCATAGCAGGTTTCTCTTGATCATTTTTTTTAGTGCATGTCCCCAACGAGGTCCGAGTATAACAAGTTGGGTCTCAAGCTTGTCTCTCTTGAGGATAATCGCTCTCACATGCCCAAGAAACCCTCCATGGCAGAAGAAAAGAAAAATGATGGAGAAAAAGATTCTATTAATCTATTTCTTAAGAAAGATATCACGTGACAGAGGGACAAAATGACGGAGAATTATTACCACATCCTTCAGCACTTGCCGATAGAAAAAGGCATGTATTCATCAAGAGGCCATTTTGGAGACACCTCACCTTTCAAGGTAAAATTTAATTTTTATATTCTCATATTTGAAGGATAGATATATGTGGATTCCCTAGAAAAATGGTTAAATATACTAGAAGGTTATTTCTATGTTCATAATTTCTCCGACAGGGAAAATATCACATTCACACTCCTTAAGGATTTCCCCCATGTCAAATATTGGTGGGAGAATTACTAGGATAAAAATTCCACAAAGTAGTCTGGAATATATGGGATCGAGCCCACCTGGGATTGTTTTGTGGATGCGATCAAGGAACAATATTACCATGTTGGAAACTATGATGACCAATACATGAGATGGACCACACTACATCAAGAGAGGGGCCAAGAAGTTTCAGAGTTCACCAATACCTTCCATACCTTGTGCATCAATATGAGTATCAAAGGCTCCAAGCAATATTTGGTTCTGAAATACCGTGGGGTTCTACACAGATAAATCAAAACTGAAATGGAGTTTCTGGACATCTCATCGTTGGGAGTTTCTTATCGATATGATGTCAAGATCAAGCAGAAATTTAAGCACAAGAACAAACGAGAGTTCAGGTTTGCAAATACGCAACAACCAAAGTATGATAAATATGTCCCTAAAAAACAACCTCCCGAAAACCAGTCCAAGCCACAAAAAAATAAGGGTAAGGGAAAGACAAAGAATGACACTAGAAAATGGTGCAATTTCAACAAAAGCCCCTGGCAGAACACCAATGAATGTCACTCAAAATAGTCATTGGTGGTCGAGAGCAAAGAAAAAGATCTAAACCCTTATTCATAATTTGATTTAGAAAATAATGGGGAGAGACATATCATTGACGCATACCCCACTACTATTGTCACGACCACAAAAATTTAACCAGAAGAACTAGAAGATAGTGAAGAGGGTGAGAACCTATTCAACTGACAAAATATAGAATAACCTCATCTCAACAGAGGTCGTCAAACAATTGATATTGTCAACAACACCACACCCACAACCATACAACATCGAGTGGCTTCTTGAGGGACCAGATATCTGTGTCAGCTAACAGTGTCTCCTGACCTATGGAATCCAACCCTTCAAGGATGAGGTATTATGTTATGTTTCCCCACTACATGTTTGTGATGTTCTTTTGGTCTAGCCATATATGTGTAAGTGCCATGCTATTTATGAGTCTCAACCCCGTAGTGTCATTATTATTCTGGGGGGTCATATCTACATGATACCATAGGTAGTTCCAACTACTGTCCCACCTAAACAATTCCACAAGGTAGTATTTCATACTACAAAACTCATCTTCTTCACAATCTGTTCAAAAGGTGAATAGAAGAACAGTGCAACCACTAAAGCCTCAGTCCAAGCACCTTTTGTCCAGCAAAATAAGGTCAACAAGATTGAAGAAAAGCGCAAGAATTCCTTCTGCACACAATAATCTCATGTATCCATACTGGTTAAAAAGTTTCGACCCTTCCAACGACAGGTTTGTGATAGCCTTCAACAAGCTAAGCAATGCAACTTCTCTAGCAAGGTAAGCAACTCATCAAGATGCAAATTCAACAAACGTTTTCCCCCCTCCCTCTGGAACTCAACGTAATGGAGACCATTACTTCCTAAGTAAGGAGGATTGATAGAGGTGGATCTCGGTGGCCACCCACCTATTCCAACTGGCTCAAAATAGTTTTATGACAATTTACTATTTTTAGTAGTTTTTCGATTCCTAAACTTCCAGGGCCATTTTGAGGGCCTAAATGAATATTTTTCAGGATCAAGCACCCAAATTATAAACAAATGATTTTTTTGAGCTCCCAATATTAATATCCTCGTTGATACCTTTCCATCAAGCTATCACTCTCCCAAGACGGAGATCGTATGCCAAAGTTACGCCCCCGGGAAGTTGATACACCAAACTACCCAAAACGGGGTCCACAAAATTGTTGGATTTTCATCTTCCAAGGTTAGGCTTTTGGAGTTTAGTTATGTTAAAAAAGGCTTTAAGAGCCTCATTGTAATTATATCCTTGTGAATGAGCGTAGCCATCACATCTCTTCTTAGAGATAAGATGCCACCATTCTAGCAAATCTTTCACTCTGTAATTTTACAGTCTGTACATTTCGCTCATTAATAGAAATTTTATATTATTGTATCTCTATGTTTATATCTATGATATATTTTGTTATATTATTAGGTATCTGATATATCTTTGTAAATTTATTTATTATATCTCCTCTCTCAATTCGTACTGAAAATAATCCGGATCATATTATGCCCCAAATCTAAGCCATATGAAAATTGAACTTAGGATTATTATATTATTATTTAATGCCTCAATGTGAGGGGTCATTTGAATAATCCATTGGAGTATTCAACAAATTCAACCCTCCATGCAATATATTTGAAGAATATTTGAATGGAGGGGATTAATATGTTATATTAATATTATATGCTCATTAGAATCCTATCAAAAACATTATAATATTCTTCATGTGTCGTTGGAGAATTACCATCGGAGTGTCCATGCACCAACCTTCCCAACCATCCATGCTAATGACCATCCATTCCAACCATATATTATTTTAATACATATGTTGTTGGAGGAATATTTTAATATATATTTTGGAGGGATCACACCCATTAAAATAATGACGTTTAATATTATTTTAATATTATCTCTCAAGATTTATTCCAACCTGACTTAAGCCCATGTCATCGGGAGATCCCATCGAGTGTTACCATCATCGAGAGTCTTAGTCATTGGAGGATTTACCAAGACTTCCACCTCCCTTACCAAGAGAGCCCGATGACTGAGATCATTTTAATATATATTCATGGAGGGTTTGAATTTTTAAATATTTTTATATTTATTGTGGGAGAAAGCACACTCACCATGAGGGAGATTATTTTAATGTTTTTATTACCTTTGGAAGGATACGTCCCATCCATATGTCATCAAGAGTTTCTATCAATAAACTACATTATTTACTTCACCTTTCGACCAAAAACCCCGGAAACCATATATTGTTGGACTATTATTTTAATATTATCATTAGAGTAAGCTAAAGGTTGGTCGAGAGTGAATTGAACATCGTCATCAGGGAATTACTATCATAGATTTACCGAGGCTTATAACCCTTCCGACGACCAAATACCTCGATAACCATGAATTAGATATATCTTTGGGAGGATCATTTTAATAATAGTCATGGGTAAACCTAAACCATCAAAATTACAATTATTTTAATATTGAGTGCACCAAGCATTACATTATTTTAATATTTGAGTTGGAGTGTGTCATTGGAAGCTAAGCCATCAGAGTCAGGTGAGTCCACTGGAGTGGGCATGCACTAAACTCTCCAAGGAAGAGGAATTTGGGATGAAGACTTGGGTTGGGGAATTTCATATATGACGAAGACCTTGGGTTGGGGAGGGGTATTTATTATTCTTTTATTTTTAATTTTATTTACTATTATTTATTTATTAGTTATTATTTTTCATTTTTTATATTTTATTATTTTTTAATTTTAGTAAAAAAAAAATTCACATAGGGTTAAGAGTAATTTTATTAATTTTTATTTATTAATTTTAATTAATGTAGGTTAACTTTAATTAATTTAAATAATTTTTTTATTTTATATCTTTTTATTTTCCTAATTTTTAGGATGAAAATTAGCGAAAATTACATTACAGCCTCGAGTCTTATGCCCTCCCCATGTTCTTATTCAAATTATCCAAAGGGGATAAAACCATTTAAACCACTCAATATTGAATTCTCTTATGCATGTGGGATTTTTATTTTCACGTTAAGAATAGATGGCCCAAATTCACCCACATACATGATCAATAGATGTTGAGCACCATTTTTCAAACTGACATATCGTAGGCTACAAGTGTCAGAAATTGAGCCCATGATACTTCATTGGAAAGGTATCAGACTGAAGAATGTAGTAGGAGAGGTAGTTAGGTCACACAAGTGATAGAGAATGTCAACAAATGCAAAAAAACAATAGACAATGAATTTGGGGGGAAAATTGATTGGGCAAACTTCAAACATTCATATCCGTGGCTACATGTAATTAAATCAGGCCCGAGATAGCTCTCCAAAAAGATATAAAAGAGAACATGATGATAGAAAATATTGGTAGATTGGAAGTGAAATTTATCCAAAAATACAAAACAAAGAAGATGCCAAAATTTAATTGAAGAATGGGTTGTGCAATGTTCAAACAATTGCAACTCAAGCTACATAAGTCAAAATAAAAATTGCAAGAGAAATATGGAAGAATAAGACAAAGGATAACAAGGAAGGATTATCTTAATCAATAGAAAAACAACATAAACATCCATAAACATCTCAAGGAATAGAAGATGACACCAACATGCATAGTCAATGACATTTTTAGATGAATAACATTTGTAAACTATCATAGGGTGAGAATAACCTCTCAGGAGTCTCTTCATCTTTTGTTTGTAACTCTCGCATAGTCATTTTTGAAAATTTAAAAGAAATTTGAAATAGATGACAAAACGAAAGGGAAAATGAAGTGAACAACCACTAGAGATGACAAGTATCTCTTGTTTTATAAAAGAGAGCCCATTGAATGTAAGAAGGCACTTTTTACCTTCGTAAATGAAAGATGCTACTATTATTGTTGAATGAATGAAGAGGAAGAGACATTATGGGAACTTGAGATTTTGGTATATGTACCATAGAATTATGTTGTATGAACTATTTCTTCACTCCATTCTATATACTCATGTTGTCATATGTTTTCTTATGAGTATGAAAATAACCTTATGAATGCATTGTACAACTAATTGCTTATGTATCTATAGCATTTTTTTTGTCACTTATCAATAGTATACATGAATTATTTATGATTCTAATGATATTATCTCTCATACTGCTCATTCTCTTAGTTTTTCTCCCATGGGATAGGTTAGCAGTAGCTAGGTTGAATTAGTTTCTTTAAGTTTATAATAGATTTAGAGTCAATCATGATTCTTTGGGGGGCAAATTGTCATCTTTCCCATCTTTATTCTTTTAATTCTTTGTTGCAACCAGGGCCACATACTGGTCGGAAACACCATCCCGTTGACGAGAGAAATTGACCGTCCGTCAACTAGAAGAGCGAGTCTGGTCCGGGGTTGTCTAAATAACCCAAGTCGTTTGGTGTAACTCGTTCTGACGGGTTTAATGGCTCCGTTAGCCAATCTAATAATCCTAAAAGAAACGAATAAAAGAGAGAAATAACCAACTAATTACTAAACACTATATGTATATGTTCTAATGTAATTGTAGTAGTTGTATTTTAAGCAGAAGGTATACAAGTCTAGTTTATTTACATGATTTACAAGATGCAAGTTTTAATTGAAACTTACGAAAATCAATGGAAAAATGATTGCTTCTAGGAAGCAGATAAAGAAAACACATAAAAATATTTATTGTTTTTCTTTTATAAATTAAAATAATATTGCAAAAAAAAGTTAATGAAACATGAACATGTGGATAGCCAAAGCTAAACCATACATTCTAGTTCCTATGATATGTAAATAACAGAAAAATACAAAGAAGCTATCCTGTCAGTGAATTAGTGAGGTGTATCCAAGCATCTGCATGAGTGGTGAACATCCAACTACCATGTCCAAGAGAGAAATCTGCAATGAACCTTATGACTGTTCTAAATAAATTCAGAACATGTATTGGCAGCTTAGGTTTTAATGACAGAAAATGAAACAAAAATATAAACCTATGATCTCATAATTATACATGATTACAACAAGATAAATCTAGAAGCAATCTATTCCTTTTATCATTCAATTTAAAACTCAAAGATAAATCTAATTATTTAAATCGAAGATATAATCACAACATTTGTATTTTGATGAAGCAAATGATAGATGGTATTTATAAATAAAACCTCCTACACATCACAGATCATTTAATCTAAAGATATCA
>JZKD02S1672913.1:539702-558620 GCA_000966675.3 Picea glauca
TCCAAGCAGTCATCCGAAATGAAAGGAACCTAATGCATACATAAGAAGGTTATAATGATCAAATATGACACATACCATGATACCTCGGACCAATTACCTCATGGATCAAGAGTCCCTTCTGATGCAAGCCCAGGACGGTAGTGATGGAGGCTAGTACTGCTAACAGGACGAAGCTGGCTGAGAAGAAGAAGATGGGTCCTCCAGGACCATGCTCAGGTAGCTCCTGCTCTCGGTACTCCATGTCTAGGACCATGTGGGCCTCGAGACATGATCTCCTAGTTATCCCTAGATATCGGGGATAACAGGACCCAAGAAGAAGAAGGAAGAACACCATGCACCTAAGAAAGGTAATCATCATTCTCTGGTTGCAATTAATTACTCATCTAATTCATGGATTATAGATTATGGTGCATCACATCATATGGCAGCTAAAGAGGAAGTTTTTACTTATTTGAGTTCAAGTTGTGGACCTCCTATTCTCATGGGGGATGATACTCCAATAACAGTTGCAGGAGAGGGAAGAGTGGAACTCCCTAATGCAAGTTTTGAGAATGTTCTACATGTTCAAAAGATTTCTATAAATATTCTCTTAGTTTATCAGATCACTCAAACAGGTAAAAGGGTTGAATTTACATCAGATTCAGTTACTCTACTTGACATGGATGACAGTTCCATTATTCCAGTTGGTGAGGTAGATCAAAAATCACGGTTATATAATTTCACTAAGTTTACTGACTATGACTCCTCTTTGATAATTACACATGCTAATGATAGTAGTAGAGTATGGCATGAGAGATTTTGTCATTTAAACATTAGATACATGCAACGAATTTCCAGGCAAGGAATGGTCAAAGGCTTGCCAGACATTCACTTTTCTGAAGGGTTTTGTGAAGGATGCATTCTTGGCAAGCATCGTGAAGAGAAATTTGAACAGGGAAAGGAAAGGAGAGCCACCTCTTCCTTGGAGCTTGTTCACAGTGATCTTATGGGTCCATTTACACATCCATCCATCAACAAATCAAGGTATGTTCTTACATTTAATGATGATTACTCACGCTATACTAGGGTTTATTTTCTCAGGAAAAAGTCTGAAGTTTTTGAGCATCTCAAAGACATCAAAGCTCTACTAGAGACACAAACTGCGAAGAAAATCAATATCCTCCATACAGACAATGGGGGGGAATATATCAACAAATATGTTGAGAATTTTTGTCATGAAGTTGGTATCCAATTGCACCACACAGTTCCATACACTCCACAACATAATGGAGTTGTTGGAAGGAAGAATAGGTCTCTCAAGGAGATGGCCAATTGCATGTTGCATGCAAGATCACTTCCTTCCAAGATTTGGGATGAGGCACTCAACTGTACTGCTTACATATATAAAATAACACCTCACAAATATTTTGAGGATAGGACACCTTTTGAGGCTTAGATAGGTGACAAACCATATGTCACACACTTCCACATCTTTGGATCTAGAGCATGGGCCCATATTCCTTATGAAAAGAGGAAAGCCTTAGATCCATAGAAAATACCTTGCATCTTTGTGGGGTATCCAGATGATATGAAGGGGTACACAGTGTTCAGTTTGAAGAGAGTCATTTGCATGCACCTTTAGTGCAACATGCAGAAACTCTTGTGCTTCTATCAGTTCCATACATCAAAGATGATGATTCCACACACTCAGATGCTACATATTTAGACATTGATTCAGAGGATTATTTACATGCATATGAGAAGGTATTACATCCAAATGAGGAGCCAGTGTTAGAGCTTTAGCAAATTCCCAAGTGGGCACAATCCACACTTCAGGTAGCAGGCCACCTTGCAGGGGATCCATTGGATTAGAGGAGGAATCAATCTCAGCATGTAGATCCTTCTCATGTACTTTTAGCTTCTGAACCAACGATGCCCATGCATTGCTATATGGTTCAATATTCTTATCCACATACATACAGTGAGGTTGTTGGTAATCCATTATGGGAAGAAGCCATGTAGGAGGAGAATGACTCTCGCCTAGAGAATCAAACTTGGGATCTAGTTCCACTTCCACCAGGGAGGAAACTTGTCAGATGAAAATGAGTCTATAGGAACAAGAGAGTAGGAAATGGTCAGGTGAGAAGATACAAGGGAAGATTAGTTGCAAAAGGATTTCAACAGATTAATGGGATAGATTATGATGAGACCTTTTCTCCTATAGAAAAGATGGACTCCATTCGCTTGGATCTAGCCATTGCAGCAACCAAAGGATGGAAATTTCACAAGAAGAATGTGAAGAACGATTTTATTCATGGTGACCTTTCATAGGATATATACATGGAGTAGCTGGAGGGGTTCATTCAAAGCTCATCCTTAGTATGCACACTAAAAATGTCTCTTTATGGCCTCAAGCAGGAACCTAGAGCATGATATCTAAAGATGGATTCTTACTTGCTTTAACATGATTTTGTTAGATGTAAATATGATTCCAGTGTTCACATGCTAAGGAATACTAACTCTGTGATGATTTTAGTACTCTATGTTGATGATCTTTTGATCACTGGTAGCTATGCTTCAACCATTTATTTGGTCAAAGATATTTTGCATGAAAGGTTCTCTGTGACAGACATGGGTCCACTCCACTTCTTTCTTGGTCTTGAGATTAGTCAGGATGCTTCTAGCATCAAAATTTCTCAGGATAAGTATGTCATGGATCTTCTGGATAGATTCCACATGACAGACTGTAAGTCTGTACCTACACCCTTCTTATCTGGGATCATAATTGAGGATGGTGGGGATACACCATTAGTGGACAACACTTTGTATTGACAGTTCGTGGGGAGTATTTTGTATCTCACCCACACCCATCTAGATATATCATATGTGGTAGGAGAAGTTTCCAGATACATGCAGGAACCCCATGATCTACACTAGAAGGCTTCCAAGCACATCCTTAAATATGTTCAAGGCACCTTGAGTTATGGGATTCACTATGCAGCTGGTTTTGCATTAGATATCATAGGCTTCACAGATTGAGATTGGGTTGGTGATAGCATAGATCGCAAGTCCATGTCAGGGTACACTCTTAGTTTGGGGTCAGACCCAATTTGTTGGTCAAGTAAGAAGAAATCAACCTTGCTTTATCTTCCACAAAGGCCGAGTATAGAGGAAGAGTCAATTGTGTCATTCAAACACTTTGGCTTCAACACTTCCTTACCGAGCTTGGTATCTAGTTTCACTATTCGAAAATCATATGGTGTGACAATCAGAGTACACTGATATTTTGTAGAGATCCAATACAACGACAGTGAACCAAACACATTGAGGTCCACATGCATTTCATCAGAGATTTAGTACATGACAGAATCATTGATTTGTATTTATGTCCTTCTTCTGAATAGACTTTCGACATATTCACCAAGACCTTCACTAATTTGAAGTTTCAGACTTTGCAGGATCATCTTGGAGTGAAGAACAAAGTTGCCTAGAAACAACTGCCATTTTCTTCTTTTGATGCATCGTCTTTTGAGGGGGGTTTTATTCCCACGTGGTTGTCCTTGTTTTCTCATTTTTATTCAGTTTTCATTAGTTACATTGTACATGAGAAAATAATATGTCCTAGTAGTGGGGACTCATTTTTTACTCCATAGTGATATTTTCGGCACACTAGTTCAGTGGGAGTTAACTCACTAGTTATATTTTAGACTTTCTAATTTTAGACCATCACTATTATGCATGCATTCCTAAGAAGAGCTCATTGCATCTTAATTCTTCTTCTCTTTTCTTAATTATAGGATGGAATGGCCTATATGAGTGAATATCACTCACTCATTGAACATATCATAATATATATTGATTCTCATTCTTCATATTGTATCTCTCTTCCTTTTCTTGATAAGCTTTGTTTGTGTATGCTTTAGCTAGGTCTCCTATGCAGGTTTCCATGAAACACTGACAATGTCAAAGGAATAATGTAAGAAAATAAAAAGAAAAACAAGGAGTATGATTCTACTTTGTTTTGCAGTTTCGGTGCTATTTAATGTCTCAAGTGAATACTCAGGTAAAAAAATCTCGAACAAGTTGGGAAGCCTGTACTGGTCAAAATCCATAGAAAATAAGTTGTTCCTTATAAAGGGACTGTATATTTAGAGGATGAATTATGGAATCTCAGTAACTAAGTGTCTAAATGCATTCAATACTATAATAATCCACTTATCATATATGGATATTAAATCACCGAGGAGGAGAAATGTATAATCCTATTTTGTTCTTTCTTAGACTCCTAGGATATCTTAGTCATGGCTATAGGGAATAATTTGAAGAAAAATTAGCGCTAGAAGATGTGGTTTCATCTCTACTGTTAGAAGAAATGAGACATAAGAACATGGAAGGGTTAGCCAAAGATGCCTTAATGGTGAGAGGTTGACTAGTCGACAAAGATAAAGGAAACTTTCCTGGTAGAAATTCTATGTTGAAGGGTAGATCTAAATCCCCAATTCAATGGATGAGAAGATGTTAGAAATGATGTAAATATGGGAATTAAAAAAGGGACTACAATTTGAAGGCAACAAAAGTTAGTATGATATCTAACGAGAAGCAATAGACTGAGATAAATACTACTCTGGATAAAGGAGGTGATGTGTGTCTGATGTCGACTAGTACACAGTCAAATGACAATGTTTAGTTGATTGACTCAAGTGTGTCCTTTCATATTACACCTTATAGTGAATGGTTCCTGTGAATATGAGAGATATGAAGGGGTAGATGTGTGTTTGGGGGACGACTCAAGAACCCAAATTGTTTGATGGAGAAGAGTTTGATTGATACTGTAGGATGGTATTAGTAGAAGCCTTTGATCTAGATTATTTTTTAGAATGAAATGAAAGTAAATATATTACAATGAAATACACATAAATATTGTCAGAAACAGATAAATATAGTAATACATCATTTCTATTAATGAACAAATGTACAGAGACTATAAAAATACAGAGTGAATGAACTCGCGAGAATGGTGGAAGCTTATCTCTAAGAAGAGATGTGACGTATACGCTCATTCGCAAGAAGATTGTTGTTACAATGAGGCTTCAAAGGCCTTTTTAACATAAGAAAAATCCAAAACCGTAACCACGAAAGATGAGAATCCAAAAGGTTTTTGGGCCCCGATGGGGGTAGTTGATATGATAATTGGGCATTTGCAGGCCCCGATGGGGGTAATTGATATGTCATCTAAGAACAATTTTCGATTGGCCTGGGAAAGTGCCTTTGGAAGTCGCATGGGCCCCAAATCCCCAAAAAATGACATTTAGGGCCTCAAAACGGCCATGGAAGTTTAGGAATCGAAAAACTGCTAACAATAGTAAATTTCCAATGATTTGTTTTACGCCAGTTGGAATAGGTGGGTAGCCACTGAGATCTGCTTGGATGAATCCTCCATCCTTAGGAAGCAATGGTCTCCATTGCATTGAGTTCCCGAGGGAGAGGGGAAAACGTTTGTTGAGTCTAAATCATGGTGAGTTGCTTTCCTTGCTCGAGATCGCGTGTTGCTTAGCTTGTTGAAGATTGTCAAGAACCTGTTGTTGGCGGAGTGGAATATATTCAACCAGCCTGTTGTATATTGGCTTGAATGGGAAGTTTGTAGGTACCATTGTAGGTGAAGAAACAATATCTTATTTCTCTTCTACAATCTCCTTCTGTTGGAAAGAATGTGCTTTGACCGAGGCTGCAGTGGTTGCAGGGTCCTTCTGTTCACCTTTTGAACAGATTGTGAAGAAGCTAAATTGTGTAGTATGAGATACTACCTTGAAACACTGTTTAGGTTGGATAGTATTCATAATTACCTCTGGTATCTTATAGAGATGACCCCCCAGAGTAACAATGACACTATGTGGTTGAGACTCATAGATATCATGGCGCTTCCACATATATGGTTGGACCAAGATAAAATCACAGGCATCTAGCGAGGAAACATCACATAATACCTCATCCTTGAAGGGATGGATGTCGTATGACAATTGACACTGCTGGATGACACAAAGATCTTGTCCCCGGTGACGACACCCAATGTGGCATGGTTGTTGGTGTGGTGTTGTCAACAATCCTAACTGATTAATGACCTCTGCTAAGATGAGGTTGTTTTGGCTTCCACTATCAATAATAAAATGCAGCGGGGTCCCCTTCATCCACATTTGTGAGTGAAAAAGGCACTCCCCCTCTTTAGGATCTCTTGGTTCTTCTAGTTTAATTGTTGTTGTCATAACAATAGAATTGGGGTCTGCGTCGATGATCTGTATTTTCCCATTATTTTTTGCATCAGATTCTAAATCAGGATTCAACTCCTTGTCTTTGATCTCGGCCACCAACGATTGTTTTAAGTGACATTCACCAATGTTGTTTTAATGTCCCAAGGCTAAGCCCCGGTTGTAATTATGAATGTAACATGTTTTGTAGGATAGTGAGCTAAGTATTTATAAACTGGTAGGCTTATATGTTGATTAGGCTGGGAGCCTAGATGTTAAAGGCAAGGAGCCTATTTGGTACACGTAAATATTCATATTATTAATATAACAACATCGTTGTGTATAGACCGACCATGAAGAAAGAGTATGGCGGAATGAACTCCACTAGGATGGGTAAGGGAATGGGGGTTGAGAGGCTAGGAGAAAGGGGATAATCTTGGGGGATTAACCCAAGGGAATATTATAATGTATTTCCTGAAAATAATAAAGTTAGGAAATAAACCCTGATATCCTAAGTTCCTTTGGGAAACAGGAATGAACTCCAAGTGGAGAGGGATGTGCTTCATGAGCACCATGTGTCATCCCAGGCACATGCAGATATAAGTGGGAATTCTTACTGTTTTGGGGGCCTTTTTATATTTTTTCGCCAGCGCACCCAACAAGAACATGGGAACCCTGGAATGCCATTGTTGAAATTCCCCAACCACTTGAACCTCTACAAAAATCCTGAATTGATACCCTTGTTGCACCTCTACCCTGCTGATTGTCTGCGTATTATTCCGTCATTACCGCTCCCATGTTTTGTTTCTATTTTTTCCATCACCATGCTCATTTGTTGAGGAGAGGGAGTGAGGAAACGAGTTGTCAGGCTCGTGGATAGAAGAGGAAGGTTTTTAGGCCTATGAGCAACTCTCTCCAGGAGAGAGAGTGTGTTGAGGAAGTGATTTCTCCTAGAGGGAGTCCAGTAGTAGCTACAAATATCTGAGAATTACTGATCCGACCTGTTGTTAAAGCCCCATAAAGGGAGGTGAAGCATCTGATGGAATGTGGGACACTGAAGGTGTATACTCGTAGGGTGGGATAGGCATGTGGGGAATGAGAGTCTGTGAGTTGTGGGCATAAGTGTCTCCTTGGAGGAAATCCTTCCAGTTGTACTCTGCAACTTCTTGTTGTCCCTTCCTAGCCTAGAAATCCTTTTCCCGATGGAGTTTAGTCACGGCTCGAGGGTGACCCACTACTGAGAGTGATGAGCAGTGTGGTCTAAGGCCGGGAGGTTCGTGGAAGGTCTGCATGCAATTGGTGTAATTCAATTAAGAGATAAGTATATTTTCTGTGCTTAATGGTTAAATAATGTATTTAAGGGCATGTCTATGATTCTTGTAATAATATCATGTGTTTCTATACATGTAGATTTCCATATTATCTATTTCGTTTCTTGTTAAGTTTATATGTGAACATTTCCACAAAACAACTCTGTCTGAGGTAGCGTGCTCTATCTTGTCAGTGGTTCATTCGGGAACATTACAAATTGGTATCAGAGCATTTTCTAGTGTAGCATGGATTGGCCCAGGTGGCCGGGGATGTTACAAATTGGTATAAGATCCCATGGTTTCAACAATGAGCTTAGATGGGTCGTGTAAGTGGTTAATGAAATAAGGTTTCCGAGTGAATTGTTGTCAGCACAGACAAAATATGAGCCAAGAGTGCCTTGGGTGCCAAAAGAATACCTTGGTCATGTTATGAAGCTCAGGAGGTATAATGGTTTATGGAATGGAAACATAGAAAGAAGCCGCAAAAACCATTGTGTTGGGCCACAAGGTTTGAATTGGGGCATAAGATCTATACGAGGGGAAAGGACAACTTTTCTAGTCGTCATATCTAGAAAAGGGTGCGTGAGAGTTAACCTCCAAGTCCTTCGAACTTTGCAAATTCGACAAAGTTTATGTGTTATGAAGAAAAATGTGTCGCAGCCCAAAGTCCCGAAGTCTGGAGTTAATCTAGACCATTCGTCAAAGGAACCATGTGTCGACAGATTGGCTTGTTTAGAAATTCGACATTAGGGAGTTATAAGGTGTGATGGAGTGAAAACTCCCGAAGTCTGGAGTTAATCCGAACCGTTCATGAAAAGAGAAACATGTCGACAGATTGGACTGTTCGGAAATTCAGCATTCTGGAGTAATAAGGTGTGATGGAGTGAAAAATCCTAAAGTCCCAAAGTCCAGAGTTAATATGGACTGTTCATTAAAAGGAGACGAGTGTCAAAAGATCATCTTAATCGAAGTTCGACATTCGAGAGAATGTGAGAGTACTAGTGTGGAATCTCTCGAAGCCCCGAAGCCCAAAGTCCCAGAATCGAAGAACAGAAGTGGCATGGCATGATGACATCACCTGTGGTGATGTGGAACTTTCCTAAGACATGCCATGTGCCACCACCTTAATTGTCACAGCTGTACTATGTTGACCCTGGAAGGTAAGAAATTTTTGGAGTTCGACGTTCGGGATAATTGGAGTGTGCAAGTGTAAAATATTCTAAAGCCAAAAGTCTCAAAGTGACATGGCCTACTAATGTCACCAGGGATGACATGGACACATGGTATGTGTGCCACATGTTAGTGTGTTAAGAAACTTTGGAAGATAGAAATGTCAGTTAGAACATGACATGTGTCACCCATCATACTAGGCCATGTGTCCACTTCTAGTATTTCGCCACATGACACTCCTCTTGAGTAGGGATGTTGGGGCCCCTGATGGTTACATAAAGAATTTAACTAGACTGGGCCCATGAAAACTTGACCCCAGTAGATGTGTGGTGCCATATCGTGAAGTTTGGAGAATTGGTACTCTGGAGGAAAGGTGTTATAGTTAACATTGGGTAGAGAAATCCTGAAGGCCCAAAGGTTGGAGTTAATCTCAATCGTTGGTCACAAGGGGTGTGTCACATCAGATTCCAAGGTCGAGATACTTGACACTGAGGAAGAAATGGTTCATGATTGAGTGGGAGGAAGAAATTCCCAAAGTCTCATAGTGTCGAAGTGATGTGATGTGAGGAGGTCACCGTGGGTGATGTGTAAGTATTCATAGATTCATGGTTCGGGAGTTTTTGGGTGTGCAGATGTGAAATTATCCGAAGTCCCAGAACCCTGAAGTCCCAGAGCCAGGAATTCACAAAGCAATGGATGTGACATGGAATTATGACTTCACCTAGGTGACGTGGATATCCCCTAGGCATGCCAATTTTCATATGAATTTGTACTTGGAAATAGCTGTAGCAGTCCAGAGACTTGGAACTCTGAAAGGATTGAGAGTATGGACAGACCGGAACTCTCGAAGCCTGGAGTTTCGTAGTAAATATAAGTCGTTGGATGTTGGGAAGCTGAGGACCGTTGATCAACCCCATTTCGTGAGTTCTCCAATGCGACACTCTGAGATATTCATTGTGATGTTCTTTGGAAACCACCRAATCCCGCAGTCCCGGAGCTCCTATCCACTGTAGACCTGAACAGGGAATGTGGACTGTAGATCCACCGTCCTTCGTGAGTTCTCCAGTTCAATGTTCTATGATGTTTTTGATGTGMAAAAATGGAAACCTTCGAAGTTCCAGAACCCTGAAGTTTCAAGGCTTCGGATAAGTGCCCAACTATTAACACTGGTTCACAKTCATGGTCGCATGTGAATTAAGGGGCTGAAGAAAAAGGGGCTAGGGCCTGAAAGTGAATTGTAGAACAAAACATGGCTCGAGGATAGGTCCGTGGGGATTCTTGATTGACCAAATACCCACAGAAAATGGAGTCTGATATTCTTTTGTTGAATCAGATTGTTTAAGTTATTATGGAAAATTATTAAGTCTAATAGCCCGACAAAATTCGTTTGACTGCACATTTTGCAGAGTTAACAATTGTCAGAACCAAACCAAATAGTTACATAGTGCAGATAAACGTTGGAGGCACAAGATGCTTACATTCTATAGGAAGAAGTTAGAGGAATGGATGTCCATTTGGGAGTTGAAGGAAAAAACTCCAATGGGCATGGAGAAGAAATAGATAAAGACGTGGGCATGATTAAAATCATTAAAAAATTTCAAAAAGATGTCCAAATTCACTAGGAAGATAACAAAATTATTAATAAAGCCAAGCGGAAATAGGAAGACTTCAATATGAAGTTAATGCGGAGCCTGGAAATAATTGAACAAAAGTTCGATAAGGAAAGTGGATCTAGCAAATCAGGCAGCCACAAGTCCCCTAATGAGGAAAGAAGAGAAATAAGTGGTAAAAAACACCACTAACACTCCCAAAGGCATTCCAAAAGGAGGCCACATAACAGTTCATGTCCATCTCCTACCAAAAAGCATAGGAGATCTGAAGTGGATGAACTGAAGGGCGAAATGAATAAGATCAAACCTCCTACTTTTGATGGAGAGCACAAAAAAGATGAAGAGGCCGAGACATGGCTACTTAGCATGAGGAAATATTTCCAAATGCATAATTATTCCTCTCATGCAGAAGGAAGAATTGCAATATATCAGCTGAAAGGAAAGGAATTCATGTGGTGGGATCATCTTGTGCAAGTGCATCACCTCAGAGAGAAGGATGTCACATGGAAGGAATTCAAGAAACACTTTGAAACGAAGTACTTAACCAAGAGATACTATGACAAGAAAATGAAAGAGTTATTTGAACTTAAATTGCACAGCATGACTATAGATGAATATGAAAGGATATTTCTAGAGTTGTTGAAGTATGTCCCTTTCATTAAGGATGAGATAGTCAAGATCCAAAGATGTCTGAGTGGGCTGCCACCTTTTATTAGTGAAAAAATCCAGTATGATAATCCTAAAACTATGGAAGAAACCATAAGGAAGGAAAGCCTACTTTCCAAAGAGCTTGGGAAGACAAGAGGAATTTTAAGAAGGAGCATAGGCAGAAGGGGAGCAAGCCACGATTTTTCAGAAATAGTCCTGAAAGACAACCAGTTTTGAGGGAGCCCAGGATGGTTGAAGTAGGTGGGCAAAGGCCAAGGAAGACACCTATGCAATGTTGGGGCTGTAATGGAGATCATAAGTATAGAGATTTCCTTCACAGAAAGGATAAGGTGAGTCACCATGTTCAACAAGAAGAAAAAGTGGAGGACATGGGCATAAGAGTACCAAGGATCTATGCAGTCATGGACAACAAGCAAGTTGAGTTTCAATCACACATGATTGAAGTCAAAGGTATGATCAATAACCATTCCTTTACTATTTTAATTGATTCAAGGGATATTCATAGCTATATAGATCCTAAGATAGTGGAAATATTTTAATTACCAACAAACAAGCATGGGAAATCTTGGTTGGTGCAGATGGCTACAGGAGCGAAGAGAAAGGTTGTTGAGTTAGTTAAATCATGTCTAGTGGGCATGAATGGACTAAGTACCAAGGAATATTTGAACATCTTTCCTTTGGGATCATATGATTTCCCAATTGGTATGGATTGGTTGGACCAACATCATGCCATATTATACTATCATAACAAGGAATTCACTTGCTTGGATGAGGAAGGAAATCAGAGAGCATTCTAAGGAATTCCGAGGGAAATTACTATCTTGGAAATCTCAAAAATCCACCTAAAGAAGTGTTATAGGGCTGTCAAATATTTGCAGCCCATATGGATGAAGCACCTAAGGATAAGGTGCCAAAATTGGAGGATCATGCAGTCCTGAAACATTTTGAAGAAGTGTTCAAGGAGATACTAGGGCCACCTCCAAAGAGAGATATTGATTTATCTATAAATTTGATGCCAGGGGCAACTCCAGTATCAAAGAGTCCCTACTGAATGAGCACACCAGAACTAAAAGAACTACAAATGCAGCTTGAAGCAGTTTTAAAGAAGGGGTACATACGCCCAAGTGTCTCACCTTGGGGTGACCCAGTTTTATTTTTGAAGAAGAAATATGGGACCCTAATATTGTGCATTGACTTCAGGAAGTTAAATAAAGTAACTATAAATAAAAAGTATCCTCTACCAAGGATCGATGATCTCTTCGATCAATTGAAGGATGCAAGGATATTTTCAAAGATACATCTAAGGTCGAGATACCATCAGGTAAGGATTAAAGATGAATACATCAACAAGACCACCATCGAGACAAGGTATGGTCATTATGAGTTCACAGTGGTGCCATTTGGGTTATCAAATGCACTAGTTGTTTTCATGTGCTTAATGAATGGTGTTTTGCAAGAATATTTAGACAATTTTTTCATTGTCTTTTTTGATTACATCCTTGTATATTCCAAGATAGAGGAATAGCACGAGAATCACTTGAGGATGGTGTTAGAGGTTCTAAGAGAGCACCAACTATTTTCTAAGTTGAGAAAGTGCTCATTTTTCCAAAATCGAATCCACTATTTGGGACAAATAATATCCGAAGAGGGAATAGCAGTAGACCCTGAAAATATTGAATTCATTAAAAGGTCGGAAGCACCTAAGAATGTGACATAATTCAGATCCTTCATGGGTCTAGTTGGATACTATAGGAGATTCATTGCAGGATTTTCAAGGATTGTTCACCCAATCACTTCCTTGCAAAGAAAAGGAGTAAAGTTTCAATGGAAAAAAGAATATGAAAAGTGCTTCCAACAATTGAAGCAGTTGTTAACGAGTGCTCCAATTTTGAATATTGCAGATCTGGATGAAGAATTTATGGCTTGCACAGAGGCATGCAAAGAAGGACTAGGTGGAGTCCTCAGCCAAAATGGGTTTGTGATATGTTTTGAATCCATGAAATTTAAAGAGAATGAAAGGCTCTACGCAACTCATGACTTGGATTTGGAAAACATAGTACACACTTCAAATAAATGGAGACACTACCTCATGGGAAAGAGTTTTGAGCTGAGAATAGACCATAATGGTCTGAAATATTTGTTTGATCGACCTTCTTTAAATTCTAGGAAGAGCAGATGGTTTGGATTCTGCTGTGAGTATGAATTTGATATCAAGCACATCAAAGGAAGGGAGAACAAAGTGGTTGATGCACTCAGCAAGAGAGTGCATGAACTACATGATACAACCATCAACATGTATCAAACCGATCTTAAAGACAAAATTTTGGAGGCTACAAAAGAAGATACGCAGTACATGGAAATGGTAACAAAGTTACAACAAGGTAAGATGCTATAGAAAATAGAAGATTATAGATTGGAAGTTGATGGAATAGTCCTGTACAGGAAAAGATTTTGTGTACCTAGTTCTCACGAATTGAGAAGTATGATCTTGAAAGATATGCATAATGTGCCTTATGTTGGGCACCCTGGATATCAGAAAACGATGGAAGCAATCAAGAGCTATTACTACTGGCCAGTCATGAAGAAATAAATTGCAGAATACATGGACAGATATATGGAATGTCAAAGGGTCAAAGATGAGCATAGACACCCAGTTGGGTTGCTACAACCATTACCTATTCATGAGTGGAAGTGGGAAGTGGTGAAAATGGATTTCATTACAGAATTACCCAAAAAAAACAAGCAACATGATTCCATCATGGTGGTGGTGGATAATCTTACGAAGGCTACCCATTTTATTCCCTTGAAGACTACTCACATGACATCTAATGTTGATGATATTTATACGATGGAAATAACATTATTTAATGGTATTCCCAAGACAATTGTGTCTGATAGAGACCCAAAATTTACCTCAAAGTTTTGGAGAGGATTATTCAAGGGGTTCAGAACGAACCTGAACTTCAACACAACTTATCATCCTCAGTCTGATGGACAAATCGAAAGAGTAAATAAAGTGATAAAAGATATGATAAGAATGTATGTGATGGAAAAACCATCCACTAGGATGGGTAAGGGAATGGGGGATGAGAGGCTAGGAGAAAGGTGCTAAGCTTGGGGGCTTAACCTAAGGGAATATTATAATGTATTTCCTGAAAATAATAAAGTTGGGAAATAAACCCTAATATCCTAAGTTCCTTTGGGAAAAGGGAACAAACTCCAAGTGGAGAGGGATGCACTTCATGAGCGTCATGTGTCATCCCAAGAACATGCAAATATAAGTGGTAATTCTTACTGTTTTTGAGGCCTTTTGCAATGTTTTCACCAGCACACCCAACAAGCACATGGGAACCCTGGAAAGCCATTGTTGAAATTCCCCAACCACTTGAACCTCTACAAAAATAGTGAATTGATACCCTTGTTGCACCTATACCCTACGGGTTGCTTGTGTATTGTTCCGTCATTATCGTTCCCATGTCCAGTTTCTGTTTTTTCCATCCCCATCTTCGTGTGTTGAGGAGAGGGAGTGAAGAAGCGAGTTGTCAGGCCCATGGATAGAAGAGGCAAGTTGTAAGGCTTGTGGATAGAAGAGGAAGGTTGTCAGTCCTATGAGCATCTCTCTCTAGGTGAGAGAGTGTGTTGAGGAAGTGATTTCTCCTAGAGGGAGTCCAATAATAGCTATATAGCTATGAGAATTCCTGATCTGGCCTATTGTTGAAGCCTTAGAAAGGGAGTTGAAGCAACCGATGGACTGTGGGAAAATGAAGGCGTATACTAATGGGGTGGGATAGGCATGTGGGGAATGAGAGCCTGTGAGTTGTGGGCATAAGTGGATCCTTGGAGGAAATTCTTCCTATTGTCCCTGCCTAGACTAGGAATCCTTTGGCCAGTGGAGTTTAGTCCCATATCGGGGGTGACCCACTACTAAGAGTGATGAGTAGCGTGGTCTAAGATTGAGAGGTTCGTGGAAGTTCTAGACGCAGTTGGTGTACTTCAATTAAGAGATAAGTATTTTTTTGTGCTTAGTGGTTAAATGATATATTTAAGTGCATGTCTGTGATTCTTGTAATAATATCACGTGTTTTGCTACATGTATGTTTCCATATTATCTCTTTAATTTCATGTTAAGTTTATATGTGAATATTTCTGCTAAAGAGATATGTCTGAGGTAGCGTGCCCCAACCTGCTGGTGGTTCGATCAGGGACGTTGCAAATTGGTATCAAAGTGTTTTCTCATGTAGCATGGCCCTTCCTGGGTGGTCGGGGATGTTACAGTTGTTCTAGGGCTTTTGTGGAAATCCTACCACTTTCCAGTGTCCTTCGTATTCCGGTGACCCTTTTTTTCCTATGTCTTGGACTGGTTTTCAAAAGGTTGTTTGGTAGGATCGTGTTTATCATACTTTGGTTGTTGCCGATTTGCATACCCGAACTCTCGTTTTTTCTGGTGCCTAAATTTCTGCTCGATTTTGATAGCATATCGATAGGTAGCTCCTAGTGATGAGATGTCCAGAAAATCCATTTCGTTTTGGATGTACTTGTGCAGAGTTGTTATAACCCTAAATTGCACCATACATGTATACCTGGTATCAAACCGTCTCACTTGCTATTTTTGCCTAGCCATCACTGAGGAACTCTCCTTAAAAACCATATTTTTGAAGATGTACGCGCCCTGCACCATTACTGCCCGTGTATGTATGCTAGTTTCACCATTAATGCCTGTGTGCATACGCTAGATGCACTGTTACAACCCGCGTATGCCCACAAAAGTTTCAAAAATTAAAAAATTGCAAGGAATTTGTTGAGATTTTGGGCTATTGGGTAGTTTTCCAACTGTCCCACCGCCTATAGCCCATCACCCAACCGAATAACCATCATTTTTTCATATAAAAGGAGGTGTTGGGGTCTCATTCACAATAGAAGAATAAGATCAGTGAAACTCTACATGTTTCACATCCCCTCCTTGCCCCAAGAATTTGCATCCACCTTGTGAGTTTTGAGCCAAAATTGTCCATTCTTGCCTTTTTCCTCCATCATAAACCCATGCCATTTCCTTAGAAGAAGTGTGAGAGGAGAAATATACGTGGAACCGCAGTTGGAGCTTGGTGAAGAGGATCCCGAACCAGGTTTGAGGAGCAGACGTTGATCTCATTGTAAGTAAGTTGTGTGATTCTAATAAAAGGAGTACTTTTTCTGTCCCGCCATATGATGTGTTCAATATTTATGTTTGATTCATGTTTTATTATGACATCTAACCCACTAATTCATATATGAGATGCATGTTCGTAGTTTCTTGTTTGTCTTTTGGTGAATGCAGATAAGCCTTACGAGGAGACTTGTAGTCGAGGAGCAACTGAATGCAAAGGGATTGACACTGGATGTGAACTTTAAGGTAGATTTATCGAATCCTTTTACTTTGTATTTCATGCATGAATGTGGGGTATAGTCGTGATAGTTATAAAAAGTAGGATACTTTTAGATGGTTAGATATGCCTACATGTTGAACCCTAGTGTAGTCCATAGGGGGGTTTTCCCGGTAAAGCAAGATCCCTGCGATATTTCAGAACCAGATGTCGCTCGGAGTCTTTGATACCTAGCTTGGTGCAAAAGGTATGGAAATTATTTGCGAACTCCAGAACTTTTTGGCCCCTCTCTTGTCGTAGTGTGGTCCATCTCATGTACTAGTCTTCATAGTTACCAACAGGGTAATATTGTTCCTCAACAACATCCATAGAAAAATCTCAAGTGGGCTCAGCCCCATATATTCCAGAATCCTATGTGGAACTTTTCTCCCAGTAAGTTTCCCACCAATGTTTGACATGGGGGAGAGCCTTAAGGAGTGCAAAGGTGATATTTTCCTTGTTAAAAAAATCATGAACAGAGAAATTACCTTCTAGGATTTAACCATTTTTCTAGGGCATCTGCATCTATTTGACCTTCAAATACGGAAATGTCAAAATTGAATTGTACCTTGAAAGGAGAGGTGCTTCCAAAGTGGCTTCTTGATGAATACAAGCATGTTGTTATCGACAGACGTTGAAGGATGTGGGAAAAATTCTCCATCATTTCGTTCCTCTGTCGCGTGAGAGCTTGATCAAGCAACAGATTGGTAGAATATTCCTCTCCATCATTTTTATTTTCTTCCGCCATAGAGGGTTTCTTGCGTACGAGAGCGATTTTCCTCAAGAGAGAAAAGATTGAGACCCAACTTGCTATACTTGGACCTTGTCGAGGACATGCATTGAAAAACGATCAAGAGCAGCTTGCTCTAATACAATTGATCCGAATTATTTTTTAGAAAAAAATGAAAGCAAAGATATATAATGAAATACACATAAATATTTCCATAAACAGAGAAATGCAATATTACATGATTTCTATTAATGAAGAAATGTACATAGAATGTAAAAATATAGAGTGAATAAAATTGCTAGAATGGTGGCAACTTATCTCTGAGAAGAGATGTGACGTCTACGCTCATTCACAAGAATATGGTTGTTACAATGAGGCTACAAAGGCATTTTTAACATAAGGAAAATCCAAAACCCTAACCTCGGAAGATGAAAATCCAAAAGGTTTGTGGGCCCCAATGGGGATAGTTGATACATCAACTTCCCGAGGGTGTAACTTTTGCATATGACCTCCATCTGTGGCTCTCTATAAACCGTTGGAAAGGTTTAACTGAGAATAAGGATTTTCAATTGGCCTAGGCTAGTTCCTTTGATAGTCTCCTAGCCCCAAATCCACAAAAAAAATCATTTAGGGCCTAAAAAAGGCCCCGGATGAAAAACTGCTAACAATAGTAAATTGCTAGCGAATTGTTTTGAGCTAGTTGGAATAGGTGCGTGGCCACCGAGATCCTATTAGATCACTGTTCCAGGTGTGCTACATATTCTGGGTTTGGAAAGAATCCTGATATATGTTAGTAATATGAGTGATGCAGGTGTGCAAAGTCTATTTCAAAAGGATACATGCAAAATGGTTAGTGGTGCAATGGTATTAATGAAAGGATATTGGATTTGAATCCTATACAAATTTTTAGGGAATGTCAAATCAATTGGATGCAACAACATTGTTTTTTGTGAATTCATCTTGAATTTGAATCGAATTGGATCAAATCAACTCGATTTCAGTCGATAGAAATTGACTTGATTGTTCTTCATCAAGTTGATCTGACCATGTTGTGGCAGTAGAGGATGGGGTACATTGGAGAAAAAGTACTTCAAGCTATTCACATCAAAGGTATGCCCGAAGGTCTTCCTAATTGTAATTTTGAATTAATTTTCCTAATCATTGCATATATGGAAAACAAAATTAGGTTAGGTTCCCATCTAGAGAGACAAGGGAAAATGGAATTCTAGAATTCATTCATAATAATGTGTTTGGTCCTGTAACTATCCCTTCACTTGGTGGATCGATGGATTATGTCTCCTTCATAGATGATTTTTTTCAGGAATACATGGATATAGGCCTTTCCTCTTGGGTCCTTATTAGCCCCATCTTGAATCGTAGTTTCTAACCTTCAATTCAGTCGACAACTACAACTTGAGGTACCGATGCACTCACTAATGAATTCAGCTTGTCGCCAATTAACAACAAACTCCCAGATCTTAATTTATAAAACACATTTCCTTCGAGGATCAATTTTTTATAAAAGGCATTAAATTATTTCCATTGCAAAAGAAATTTATTTTCAATAACGAAGTAATGATCATTCTTTTTCATTACAAACCAAAGTCTATCATTGTTACAACTAGTCGATATTTATACTTCAAATTATTTGAAAAACAAAATGTCCTTAGGAATTTCAAAGTGGTATGATATATCACTAATCATACATTAACTTAATAGGTAGTAAGTGTTATTGGTTCCTTTAATAATTTCTTTACCTCAACTTTCCACCGATATACATTGGTACATGGTAAAATTGTGAATACTTTT
>JZKD02S1672913.1:567550-586298 GCA_000966675.3 Picea glauca
TGTTAGTGATTATTGTTAAGAAGTACATTATTGGTAAAAAGTCAATGAAAAACTTCACATTGATCACTTTTTGACCCATGTAATTCCTCTCTTTGCAACATTTCCATAAAGCTTTTACACTATTTTCCACTTATATTTTGAACAATATTTTCGAGTTTCTTCAAGATTTTGCTCTACATGACAGATTATTCAATACATGTCATTTAAACCTACAAATAATTCAAATACATTAATTTTATATCAAAATTTAAAAGAACTAGTCATGTTCTCTTCTTGGGATGTGCTACCATCATGCTCGTTGTTATAAGTTTTCTCCCTTGATATTTTATTAACTAACTTTTATCAATAAAATCCCTACATAATGAAATACACAAATTATATAATATGTTTTACAAACTAAGTAAATAATTTGAAGCTAAAAGGTTTTTGTGTTTAGGTAGTACCTATAATACAATAATATGTACTGGTGTGCCTAATACAGTGTCATGCACTGATGCATCATTACTATATAGTGCACATTATTAAAATCGATAATTAAAAAACAAAAAACAAGTAGCACCAAATGATGCACTTTCTAAAAGAAACACATTAGTGTGGTTATTGTATAGTGTGCACTTGGAATCACGAACGTGATCCTAATCCAACAAATACTCAAAGACCCATATACAAATACACAAATCCAATAAATATCTAGTGCCTAAAAAAATTCTCATTGTGAAATAGCAGAGAGAGTAAACCCTTAATTTTCTAGTTTGCATTATCATAAAACAAAAAAGAAGCAACAATAAAACCAATGATTGTAGCACTGAAAGCTACTTTGAAACTCTTCTATTTTCTTGAAAATGGACTATAAATATAAAATGAATAAACAAAAAATTTATGATTTTTTTAAATTTAATTGAGGGAAAATTTGAGGTGAATAGAATGAAGTTACATACCTGAAATTTCTCCTATGTATATTTACATGTGACCTATGGTAATCCCTTGCAAATTCAACTCTTCAAAAAAATCTACCCACTCCAAAGTCTTCCTTGGTAAATCTCTATTGCATTAGTCTCCCCTCTAACTTTTGACAAAAGTATGAAATAAGCATTAGTGTTTTCTTTTATAAGCTCACTTTTACAAAATGAAATTCCCACTCATTTTTTCGCTTGATGTTTTGGTGCATTGATGATAAACACACACATTGTTATTTTTTTTGGTTTTTTAAAATTTGGCTCATAGTGTGCCTTTCATACACAAGTGCATCGATGCACTATGTTGACTTAAATTCCTCGACAAAATAATTTACAATGAAAATATAAGTGCAAACCTCCACAATCAAAACTTTGCAAAGGTTATTGCATATGTTTGTTGTTGGTAGGTATCATAATTTAGTGAACCAATTCGTTTATGATATACATAAACAATGTGAATCAGGCACATCGGTTGCTTTAAAAAGGCCTTCAAAACTCTATTCGAAGTTAGAATGCTACACGCATCCCAAACTTTATTTGAAGAATGTAAATGTATAAATTACAGTTCTCCATAGAATACATAATGATTATCCATGTACTCATGGGATGGTACATTGTTCCTTTTGTTAAGGTACTATACCTCTTAATATATGTTATAAGAGAATTAGTTCAATGGACATATAAATTAAACTAAGATTATACAATTGTTTAATCAAGGTACATATGTATATTATCATTTGAAATATGCATGTGACATGAGTGAAAGATACCATTTGGAATTATACAAATGATACTTGAACTACCACATGAGTGGACAATGTATCATTTAAAATTATACAAATGATGCTTAAACTTGCACCATTTACATGAAAAGGGTATTCAAAAATCTGTTTGAAGTTATAATGTTACATGCTTCCCAAACTTTTTTTTAAGAATGTAGAGATGTAATGATTGTGGTTTTTTCTTAAATGTAGGGGGAAAAGGTGATAATATCAAATGGTCGATTCTTTAGAATCCAACTCATTCCATATTGTTCCAAGTTCATCAAGTTCTCCCTTATTGTTTGCAGTAATTCCAAATTTAATTTATATTCTGACTATTTGATTGAACTTAAGCTACATTTGCATGTGCATTTGAATAATTGTGCATTGGATTTTGCAGGATCATGATTTGGGATCGAGTTTAGATGTGCAATATATTCCACAAGCTCTTATCAGGAGAACAATACCATGGGAAGATTGTATATGAAAATATATAGCCACTTTACACCGCCAATTGTAACATGCCATATTTTAGCAACCATCCCAGGCCAATAGTACTTCATCATGGATTGTATCTCTTCTATGACACCCTAGTAGTATGTGGTTATTAAAAATCTAAAGGGTTGAAGGTGAATCCTCGACATGTCACATTGTTCCATGATATTAATGACCAACTACCTAAATTTCATGGTCTAATACCTCCCATTGTCGTCAAAGATCCAATAACTGATATATAAAAGACATGTAGAAACACTTCTATATACTCCTTTTTTGAAAACTTGGAATCCAAATCAACTATGTATCATCATAAATTAACCAACCCATCTTCTTCTATTGAGTCAACAAAGAGTTATAATGAACCAAAGTGTGAGATAAATACTACCCAAAACATATCTACTAGGAGATCCCAAAAGTTGTACAAGCTAAGAGAAAACATGTCCAAGTACACACCAAGGTCAGTTCAATTGTTGGAGGGTAGTGATGACTTCTCTCTTTCTATCCATCTGCAAAGTAAACACCAAACCTATTAAAACTGTGCTTTATATGGAACTTAGCCATCTTCCCTGCCTATGCCTAATGTTGGGACCAAACTCTCCTTTTGTGGTAATAATTACATGATTTCCAAGTCTAAAATAGAAGCTACAAATCTTGGTTTGTTTATGATTTTCACACCTATTCATTCCTCCCAAACAACCAATAGCACTTATGTCATTTTTTGGTCCTTCTTATACTCGATTTGATTACTTGAATATTATTAAGTACAAACATAGCATTTCCATGTATAGTATGTCCATGGATGGTTATGCTTATGGAAAATTTAATAGGATGAACCTGTTATATATCAATGGTCATCCACACACTCATTGAAATGTTGCAGGGTTCATAAATAACTATAGGTGCTCATTTTTTAGTACAAATTGTTCATTTGAGGAATAATCCAATGACAAAGGGTTACTTATGAAAAGGAAGGAATCTAGATTTGTCATGCATGAATACATATTGTGTCTCCTAGTGACAAGTTGCTAATAAAATATAACTTTTGTAGACCACCACCTGCTCATCAGAGATAGTTTGCATTGGGACCACCTTTAGACATCCCTTGGGGCATAAAAAAGTACCATTGAGTAATTGTATTTTTGGATTTTTAATGGAATGAATGTAAATGTATTTCTTAATTCAACATTTGTTTTATAAAGTGGTTGGTTGCATGTGTACTATTGGAAAAAAAATTCCATGCTTCTAATGAATGTTTGGTCCAATTTTTGAATATACCAAATGCATTATGTTTACTAGTATCATTGATTTAATGTTAATTATTTTTGCAATCAAGATTCTGATGATGAGAAACCTGTATACCATCTATTATTTCACCCCACTATAATGTCAAATCTAAAGAACATTGCTAAATGAACACAAATTGGAGAGGAAGCATACCATGCATGGTTGAGTCAACCACCTATTCAATTCCCACTAATCCTCAAGTCACCATTTTTAAATGTCTATTGTAACACTAGTTATTCACATCTTGGGGATGAATACAATGATATAGAAGTTGGTATGGATGATTTCTCACTAGACACCCATGCCATGGAGGGAAAGTTGTTACATGCGTTATAGCAATATGAGCTAGGGGATGATGTTCATATTGTCGATACCTTCTTCAAAATACTAAAATCTACTTCCACCACCCCTCTCTTTGGACATGGGTCAAGATCTAAGAAAATAGGGACAACTATGTTATTGTAAAACTTGGAAGGAATGTATGGTACGTCAAATGCATATTTCTTGACACTATTGAGGTAAATAACCATTAAGTCCCCTATATTTTAACAAATATTTTCACATAATCAACAATTAAAATGGATTCATGCATGCTTGATGATAGTGTACATTTATATTTCCCACTAATTGTAGGTTTCTACAAGATAAGGTACTTCCAAGTGATAATGTCCCCCCTGATAGTTGTGAATAGGCAAATCAATTGATAAAAAGGTTGGGTGTTGAGCACATATCATATCACACTTGTTTGATGATTTCATTCTATACAAAGGTGAATAGGTGTATAAAGAGATATGTTTAGAATGTGGGCATGAAATGTACTAAAATAAAAAAACATGGGTAAGGCACATGGTCCTCCTCATAATATATTAAAGCACGTGCCTATAATCCTAAGGATTTAGAGGATCACTTGTTGCAAAGAACTGACCATGTTGAAAGGGTGGAATTCCTTGCATAGAAGTGAGCCCAAAATTATGTATATCTCATTGGAATCAATAGCCATGAAGAATATATAGTATACATGGCCATAGAAATTAAAGGATGAAGCATGACTCCTTTGATTGAGCATAGACATGGATGGAGATAATTAGTATTCCATCCAAAACAAAAACTATTCTACTTGGAAAGTGGTAGTGATCAATAAAAATAGCCCCCCATGGTTGTCTGTGAAGAATGAACATCTTATGTTGGCTATTCAAAGTCCATCATAGAAGACAAGTGAAGATAATGGATGTCTACCTCCAACCATTAATTGGTGAATTGAAGAAATTATAATGAGGGATATAGGTACATGATGTATCAAGAGACATATTGGTGGAGAGGTATTTTATGTCGTATTCCATATGTGCATACACCATGGATGATTATCCAGGACTAGGAGTTTTCTCTAGTAACCATGTTGATTGATTTGTCTATATTTTTAATGTTATTTGACATACTTAATTTGGTCCAACTATCTTCTTTGGCACTGTCGTGTTTCATATAAAATAGCATCGTAGGTATTATAACAAAAGGCTATCATAGATGTAAATGGTGTGCACCTTATACAAAGGCTAGGTGGTCCAACCACCTACGAAAGCTAGTGTACAAATCCTCAAGGGTATTCCTCCCATAAGGCCACCCTTATAGAAGAACACATTTTGATTACAATGGTAACCGGGGAGAATTTGAAGACCTGAACATTGACACATATAGATTGACTTAGGGAATATGACATAGAGAAGGAGAAGAAAAAATCATACTTGTTCAATTCAAATGGGGAACCTGTGTTTGATGATCTTGAATTTTTCGACAACTATATTGAGAAAATTTCATTGGGATGAAAAGGAAATCTTTATTTTATGAGCTTCCATATTGGGGGAATCTTAATATTTCCCACTTACTATATCTCATGAATATCATTAAAAATGTTTTGTCTTCCTTATGGAGGCATATATCATCGGAAAAAGTGACACACTGGGTGTTAGGAGAGAACTTATTTCTTCAAATACTAAAAAGAAACATTATCCAAAAAAATAAAATAGAGGAGAAGTTGATCCCTCATGGTCTTTTAAAGAAGGTGATGTCCCATGGATTTTAAAGGAATATGATCTTTCTTTGGGGAAGGATTTTATATTGGGTCTGAAGGTGTTATGCGAGCCAACTCTATGATGCTCCTTCACCATAGAAGAACATTTGTTGGGGTTGAAATAACATGACCATCTAAACCTTCAAGGGTATATATGTCAATTACATGCTTCTTTTTTTGCAGTGTAAATTATAATATGCTATGCCCTCTCAGTTTAATGCCAAGTAATTTTGTATGTGTTTATTTTTTAGGGTTATTATCCTTTTATTATGTGTGGTTGTGTGAACCATGAATTTCCCTAGGATCAATGATGCACAATATCTAAGTTATCTACATTTGTACATTGGATTACATTAAAGGAGATTTAGTTGGCTATCATTCCATGGTTGCATTGAAAAATAACTAAGATTGTTTGTGTGTTTGAGAATAAACTACCCATGAGTTTCATGGACTTGCAAGTGCATCTTATAATTTACCTAATTGATGACATTGAATTAGCTAGGGTGGTGTCATGTAATTAGATGTTCTTCTTAGATAGGTACATGAAAAAGTTGAAATGGTTTTTTTGAAAAAGGAAAAAACTTGAGGGGTTTATGGAGAAGGGATAGATAGTACACAAGTCGTTCTATTATGATAGTGAGTACATCAAGAAAATTGATGGTGCACAAGGTGGAGTGGTTTGGCATGACCAATGGGAGGAGGAAAAAAGGGCATGGAGATATGCCAAAGAAATGAAAAAAGATGCATGATAAAAAGGAAGTCACTTATCTTTTGTCAAATTTCTACAAAGTAATTGTTTACATTGAACTTGACAATACATATAGTTGATCTCACACTATTAGTTTTGATGTCATGAATACATTAACAAATTCAAATTTTGATGCCATCAGTAAATTTATTCTTTACAACATAGAGGAAATGCAACCATGGGTTGCATTGTATGAAGATAAGAGAATGAAATGTGATAGTGAAAGGAAATAATTTACATGGTTTAAAGGTAGAATCACACCTTATTCCAATAATTTAAAATAAAATATGCCAATGATCTATACCAACAGCTAAATGGTTGACCATATCAGAGAGAAATATGGTGGTTCTGGTTGTTACCTGCATGGTGAAGAGGATGCACTAAACATAGGGATTGGGTGTAACAAATCTATAATAATATCTCTATGTGCATTGTTCACTTTATAATGCACATGAATTGAATTATAACATGTATTATTTTTTTATTGATGCTAGGGTTATTAGACATATGACACCATCCTATGTTCACATTTTTACAAGTGCATTTGTTTTGATCTATGTGGGCACATGGACATCATTTTCATGTTGAGGATACCAATGATGGACATATCAAACTTGACAGTAGAGTGTAGGTTGAGTTCAACCAAGCTAGTCATGCTAGCCATCGTGATCAGAACCTAATAGGAGGGAAGTTAGGTTACGTTGAAAAGACATAAGAGATCATTGAAGTGGACTTCTCATCTTTTCAATGTGTTATTTTTAGGTGCAAGTGGCAGGATAACTTCGACTAGAGTAATGTAAAGGAATATTGTGCTAGTGGGTTAATATGTATCAACTCTAAAAATATGTCGGATGAAAAGAGGGAGCCTTACGTTTTCCCAAAACACTGCAACAAAGTGTTTTTTATTTAGATCTTTTGGATAGGGATTGGTGATTCATAATAAGACATGAACCAAGATCAAAACATCTTTGAGAACAACAATTTTATCATTCCAAGTGAGGAAGATAATCAAGGTGATGGCAACGAAGAGTGACATGTACATGTTTTATTTCAACATTTATATTGTGGATGTGTTATTTTATTATGTTTTTTTAATAACTAAAATGATTAATTTTGTATTAGAAAGGTGTTGCAGCCTCATTGTTCGTCATAGTAATACAAAAACGATGTATTGTACATATTCCATAGTATCATACTTCAAAGTATAGGCTATTCTTATGTATTTCTTAGATAAATGATTATCGTTTCTACTAGTATAAACTCTATTAAACTGTCTTGTAATCAAAATTGTTTTGAAAAACTTGGAATTAAAAAAATGCATGGCCATTGTGAGCCTCATTCTATTCCTCCCAAAGAGGAATGTCCTCTTGTTCCACTTGTTCCATCACACTTCTCTTGGCTTTTGCTTAATTGATTTCTCTTCTTTAGCTTCTTCATGCATTGAACCAATTGACAACCTTTGCCATGATATCCCAGACTAAAATATTCGTGCCAAGTCTGTCACCATATTGCGTAACATACTATATTCATCCTCAATATTTGCAACTTGCCTCCTTTTTTTAACACCAACTTCTAAAATCACTACATTCCCTTGGTTCAAGCTGTATTTCTCCTGGTTATGAAACTAACTTGTGTAATTAGCAATGCAGAATGGTTTCTTAAAATCAGGATTTCATGACACCTCATAACTTGTTGGATAACCAACATCTAAAAAATTACATGTATATCTGGATGGTTGTGATCCTCCATGCCTAGAATAATCCAGATAAATTTGGGCAATAAGGTTGACACTAGAATTAACAAAGCACACCTCCATTGAAATATGGATTGCAAAACGAACCTCCACTATGCTACAAATAATAGAATTCCATCTCATTCCTTGAATTGCAACACGATTAGGATGAGATATAGGTTTCATTTCCAAAAATTCATCGCACAAGTCCATAGAGGGGGGATTTGTCAATTGCCAAATTTAGACCACCTATTAGAAATATCCCACCTTTTTCCTCCATAAAAAATAATGATATCATAATACCTAACTCCACCATTAACCAATATGTGTGCAAGTGTACTATGGGGAATGAGAAATTTAATGCATGGGATTGAACTGTCACTTAGATTTTCATGGATCCTTTGGCATTAAAACACCAACTTTCAATTCACACTTTGATATCACCATTGGTTAATAAATTATGGGTCTTGTGTTGTAAAAATTCCTCCTTTGGTCCAAGTGTTCCAACCTCCAAATGACTAGTAGAGTTGGTCAAGATGTCCAATTGATGATTTAAGGATTTCACCACATGATCATATTCAATTGATGTAAATATTCTTGTTTCTTGATTAATTTTAGATATTATCCTTGCTAGGTTACAAATGTTTGGGGTGGTTGTGCTTCTCATATGTCTTATAATTAGAGATGCATTTCCTAGGACTATTAAGTTTCTAATGAGGTTGAATCTAGGATCTTTATCCCTCGGTGGAGGGCCAAGGCCTCAACTTGATTATCTGATGCTATTCCAAGCCCCCATTCAATTTTTTTTTCCATTTGTCCCTTAGGATCATAGATGGTCCCCCTGACACCTGCCAACCCTAGTGTCATTTTATCATGGTTATCTATAATTGGCCAATTATGTTTTTTCCATTTTATGATGTTGGATATGAAAAGTTAACAACCATTTACAACCATCATGTTGAAAACAATTTTTTTTTTTGAACTTCAATCTCTTTAATAAATTATGAATTATTTTTAAGTATAATATATGCATGTTGTTCCTTTGGGGTGTTTCATAAAATGTTCTTTTGATATATATATATTTATTGTCATACATTGAACTAATACAAGGGTTGTTTATGTGTATAAGCAACTTTTTTTTTCTACAATAGAACCTAGTAACTAGTTGACTGAGTTTGATTATAGATAGGGAAAATCTTAGGGGATAAGTTTCACCCATGGGCTAATTTTCCATGCCTTTTCCCTAAAAAAATCCTCCAATTTTCTTTTTTTTTTAAATTATTCACCCAAATTCTATAAGATAAAATTATTTAACGTTAAAAATCACTAAAATTTTATAGAAGCTATATAAAATCCTTAGAAATTTGAATATTTTTACAAAAATATTACCAAACATTTTACAGACTGCATATTGATTACTAATAAGATTTTCCAAGGTTTTTACATTTTAAGATAAATTCCCATCCTCTCACCAAGAGCAACTAGAAATTTCGGGGGAAAGAGGTTAGGAAGATAGGGTTAGCATGATCACATGCACATAACCCTGCATCTTTCAGGTGTTTCTCTTTGAGCGCAGGTGTAGATCACAGATTCCACAACACGACTGGGTGAGCAAAATGGACACAGGGGGGGGGGGGTGAAAAACCCCTCATATAGGAATGGAGTTGTGAATGAGAAGGCATGAGCCAGGGTCAGTAGGCCTCCATTTGAGTCGTTGCCTCATATCCATGGGAAAATCCTGGAGGATGAGTAGATCTCTGGGAAGGACATGGAGGTGGAAGAGGAAACATCTCATCCAAAGACAACTCACACATTGGATCCAAAGAAATGCATCCTTCATGCAACTAAGGCACCAAGATATGTGATAAATTCCACAAGAGTTGGGGAACACACCAATTTCATGAAATATCATGCCCTAATCAGAAATTTTTTGGGGTTATGTCCCTCTGAAATAAATCTAGCACATTGGCTTAAAACCTGGTGGAACCCAAAGGGAGAATATGATCTCCAACTCAACTCAAAAGGCTTCTTCATGATCATCTTTTACAACCCAGAAGACAAAGATCGAGTCCTTGAAAATGACCCATATTTTTTTCAATTATGTTGGGATTTATCTCCAATTCTAAACAGATCGCTTCATCCCAAAAAAAGATGATTTATCTTTTGCACCAGTCTGGATCCACCTCTACTCCCCTCCCCAAGAGTCATGGATTGAATAAATATTAATGGGTATAAGTAACACCCTAGGAATATATGTGAAATCCTTAGAGGTAACAAAACATAGGAGATATACCTCATATTCCAGGATATGTGTTTACATGAACATCTCCAAGGCCTTACTAGGCTCAGTCGCCCTGGAATATCAGGATGAAGATGAGATCCAGACCATAGACTATGAACGCATACCTTTTCCTCGTCTAAAATTCCACAAGCATGGACATCTCTTTTGAGACTACCCCCTCAATGCCCCAATGTGACCACCAATGGAAGAAAAAATCAAAGGATGGATTCACGCAAGTCACACACCGCAGGAAACAACCATTAAAGAGACCCAGTGAGGGGTTAGACAAGAATATCCCCACCAACAACTCATTTGATGTTTTAAATTTCCTGTCGAATGCAGAAGAGGTGGAAAATCCCCACAATAAAGGCCATCAAAGCAATGACAAAGGAAAAGCCAAAAAATCTCCTGACCCAATCTTAGAGAAAATCACCACCCCCTACTCCCTTGACTAAGAGGAAGTAGGAAGGATCCCAAGGTTCGAGGGGGATTCAGTTATGCAGATGGATGAACAAGATCTTGCCGACATAGATATGGAAAAATTGGAGGATGCTTTCAACAAGAAGGAATTACAATCTATTCTGGTCGAGCAGCCAAGGAAAGTCCATAAAGTATTCATAGATTCCATAGCATGAGAAAACTCCAGATTAGGAATAAGCTCAAATCCAGGCCTAGATCCTAGGAATACACCCAAAGAAAGTAAGAGACGGGAACACAAATAAACTCAACAACTGATTAAAGAGGTAGGCCATTTCATGATTAACTCAAGACATATACAATGCTGACCGAGGAATTATTCTCACCCGCACCAAACTCTTCATGATGAATATCATTACATGGAATGTAAGAGGCATAAATTGAATATCCAAACAGAGGACTCTTCAAAATAGTATAATGACATAGAATTTGGACATTCTATTCTTATAGAAAACAAAATGTGCAGGTGAAGCAACAAAATAAGTCTTTAGAAGTTGTTGGCGGCACTACCAATTCATCTATAATGAATCCAAAGGTGTAGCAAAAGGATTGAAAATCCTTTGGAACCTAGCCATGGTAGTTATTAACGAACCGTTCTCCACAACAAACACAATATCTGCACACTATCATGCAATTGGATCCAGCAAGGAGGGGATCAGCATTAATGCTTATCAACCCCAAAATAACCAGGAAAAAGACCTATTTCTACGCAACCTCTCCTTTCTTGTTGGACTAATAGGAAAGCAATGTTGGATCATTGGAGGAGACCTCAATATCATCCTCACACTGGAAGAAAAAAGAGGAGGTACACATTGGCTAGATCAAGACAATGGTAAGCTCTGGGACCTTATTAATCATCTCAATATAATTGCTATAGAAACTAGGAATGGAAACTTCACCTGGTCCAACAAATGATATGGCGCCCAACAATTTGCTTGCAGACTGGATCACTTTATTGTCTCTGAAGACCTGATGCTCAAGGGACCCTTGATATAGGCAAACATCCTCCCAAATTTGGGCTCATATCACTGGCCTGTTCAGTTGTGGGTTGACACAATTGCGACCCCAAAATACAAGCCTAAAATATTTGATAAATTCTGTCTAACCCATCCTAACTTCTCGGAGCTCTCCCAAACTTGGTGGGTGAATGTTGAGATCTCACATGGTTCACGAATGTACAAATTCCAAAAAAGGCTGAAGAACTTCAAGCTACAACTTCATAACTAGAATACAAATGTATTTGGAAACATCTTCCAGGAAAAATAACCCTAGACCAATGCCTGTAAGAAATCCAACAAGAAACTATTTTGCAGGGCCACATGGACGAGCTAAGTAAGGAGGAAGAAACATTTAGGCAACAACTTGAGGAAAGGAAAAAACAAGAGGAAATACTTTGGAAACAAAAATATAGAGTGCAATGGATTAAATAAGAGGAGAGGAATACAAAATTATTCCATTGCTCCATGATGCACATACACTACATCAACCTCATCACAAAACTTGAACATGAACAAGGAAACACAATCTTAGACCATGAAGGAATAGAAGCTGAGTTGGTAAGATACTATATAAAACTCTTATCAGAGCCTCCCATTGACAAAACCCCATCCATTAGTAGGGTAACTCGACATATACCAACCCTCATCACGTCGGAACAAAACTAGGCCCTGATTAGATCAATCACGTAGGAAGAGGTGGACCAGACTGTCAAGGAGATGCCCTTGGGAAAGGCACCAGGAACAAATGGATTCACAAATGACTTCTTTCATTTCTGTTGGAAGATGATAAGAGAATAGGTCTAGAAACTTGTGGAGGAATCCATAACCTCAGGGCAAGTCCTCTATTCTCTCAATGCTACCTTCCTCACTCTCATTCCAAAGGAAGAACGAGTCACTCACCCGAAGCAATTCAGACTCATTCCATTATGCAATGTCATTTACAAAATCATCTCTAAATTCATATCCCTCTAACTCAAATCCATGCTCCCCTTTATAATCTTCAAAGATAATTTAGGATATGTAGAGGGGCACCAAATTTTTGACAGTGTCATCTTAGTCCACGAAGTGATACACTCACTCAAATCTACTCGCACTCCAGGTATGCTCATCAAGCTAGATCTCTCAAAATATTTTGATTGTCTCAGTTGGAATTGCATGTGCTCCCTTCTTGTTGTGTTTGGATTCATCCAGGATTGGATCCATTGGATTTCAAACCTCACTTCCTCTTCCTTTCTTTATATTATGGTCAGTTGAGTACCTTCTCAACCCTTCTCTCCCTCTAGAGGAATTCGTCAAGGGGACCCTCTTTACCCCTTTCTCTTTGTCATTATGGAAAAAGTCTTGGGATGATATATCAAAGCTTCTATAGAGGATGGATCTCTCCAAGTTATACCTCTACAAGGCCTGCAACTTGCTGCCTCTCACAACCATTTTGTGGATGATACCTTTTTAATGAACACTCCTACTTCTCCAGAATCCATTAAACTAAAAAATATCCTCGCCGACTTCTGTGAAGCCTCTAGCATAACCTTCAATTTGAATAAGTCCCAGTTCTTCTTATTTAACACTCCACCTGTTGTCCAACATCACATATCTTGACTTCTGGGTATACCAAGGAGCTCCCTTCCATCCAAATACCTTGGCATTCCCCTCTCTGATGTGGTCACTTGGAACATCTCTTGGGATTCCCTACTTTTATCCATCTCTAATCACCTGAGAAACTGGACTTTTAGAACTCTCAACCTTGCAACAAGAATGGTTCTCATTAAATAAGTTCTTCAAGCTATCCCAACCTACCTTTTCTCAACTCTAGATGCCCCGCATTCGGTCATTAAAACCATTTGAAACCTATAGAGAAACTTCCTCTTGCATGGTCATGATCCTGGAAAAAAGTGGGTGTTGGTTAGCTAAGAGAAATTTTTCAATCCAAAATCCACTAGAGGACTTGGACTTAGGGACCTAGGAAAGATAAACAACATTATGGGCGCTAAACTCTGGTGGCATTGGTTTAAGTAACCAACATAACTTTTGGCCAAGCTTTGGAAGAAAAAGTATGCCCCGCAAACCAACGAGGCACATCTCATCATGTTCAACGATCAGATACAAGGCTCTAATATTTGGAATGCATCTTGGCGTAATCAACCTCTCATTTAGGAGCACACATTCTGGGAAATACGAGATGGTCAGAATGCTCTGTTTTGGACGGATTCTTGGAAATAATTACCTCCTTTTCACTCCTTGGACAACATGTTCCCCCTCCAACATCATATGCCATAAATAGATCACCTCAAATTAGCAGGCCTTTGGTTAAATGTTACCCATCATCCCCCTTGAAGAACCCAGAAAACTGTTCCTTATGACCTCCACATTCATGAAGATTGTAACATGCAACCCTGGCTCACCATTGCCTCCCAAAGGAAAATTCGCATAAAAAATGGATCAAACATTCTTTGATGGGGACACTCCCCCCTGAGCACGTTCACAATTAAATGTTCCTACATCCTTCATGCGAATTTCCATACCCAACCCAAAGAGAATATCTGGCATATTATATGGAGATCAAAATTGTGGCTGAAGATCTCCACTTTCCTATGTCTCATGGTACAAAATCGAATCCTCACCTGGGACAATATCCAGAAACGTGGATTTATTGGGCCCTCAATTTTTCATCTCTTCCAACAAAACGAAGAGTCAACATATCATTTACTCAATCAATTCTCCATCAGTGGGGAGATTTGGGATCATGCTTCTCAGATCACAAGGAAAACCAACAGAGAAAGACATTGTATCATAAAAACCATCTAGAATTGCGGAGCCACGACCTACACCAATCCAATAATAAACATGATATGGCAGTTACTACCATTCTTCATTGTACAAAAAATATGGAAAGAGTGAAACAAACACATTTTTCACTCTCAATCCTCCTCCCCTTCTCACATCTCGTCAAATATTTTTGAAAATGTGTAGGAAACCATTTGTGCTCAACATTTGACACAAGAAGTCCTCTCTGGAACTCCCCAAGAATCCATCATCCTCTCAAACTAGAAGCTCAACTTACCAAGCACCTCACCCATCATTACTCCTCGCCCCACTTCCCTAACCCCCAACCTCACTTATTGGCAGTGCCCCCCATAGGATATGTTAAATTAAACTTCGATGGGGCTTCGAAGGGTAATCCTGGACCTGCAGGGTTTGGAGTAGTCCTTCAAGACAGTCAAGGGCATATCAATTATATCTTAGCAGGGTACCTAGGCCATGACACTAATAATTTCGTAGAGATCTGGGGCCTCATCAAGGGAATCCAACTAGCCACTAGCCTAAATCTAAACCATCTAATCATAGAAGGGGATTCTCAAGTAATCATATCGTTTGCCACCAAACTCATCAATGGATTTGATCTTGTCAAAGTGTCCCCAAGTTGGCGCTTGCTCTATCCCCTTGAAACCTTACACACTCTTCTTTGTCCTTCTCTCACACTCATCCCTTCCCATGTGCGACAAGAGGAAAATAATGTAGCTGATAAACTAGCTAATGAAGGTGTCTCATATCAAGCAAGGGACATCCTTATCAAATCTCATCAATCCTCAACACCATCGTTGTTTCTTCATTGTATGGAGATTGCACTCATAGACACTCTTCCCATGGACAGGGTACCATCTCGCAACCATGCAATCTAGGAAGTTAATTCCCCTAGTTGCTACCCTTTCCCTCAGTTCCTTCCGCATGAGTGGAATTCACTTGATAGGAATGGTGGTGCTCCTGTGTGGGAAGCTAGCATTAATGGATCACTCAAAGCGCGAGCTGAAGTCTACCAGGCCTAGTACAAATCATCTGCACGTTGTTAAATTATCCTTAATGGAGCTCTCCACTATCAAGTCGGTTGCAAATATGAAGGTTAGCATTAGAAATTGTCTCATTTTTATTGTTCTTTTTCAGGTCCAGACTCAGGTTTATCCCTCCAATTTTGTTTTTTCATCCTCCGGGCATCCTCTCCTCCTCCTGATTGTCATTTTTCCCCCAACTTTCCCAATGCCTCAAGAAAGGGGAAATCCCAATAGAGGGACAACCTACTACAACTTTGTTGCTCGAAACTATCATCCTTGACCCTTCACTGAACCATTTCTGCCCCCCATTTCTCATGCTCACCCTGCTGGTCCTCCCTTGAATATTTCACCTGGCTCCGCCCAAAATTGGTTGGACGATGACCAACCCATGGCTTATATTGAGGAAGAGGTCCCTCAAGCTCCTCCTCTAGAACCTACAAAATCCTTCCTCTTCTCTACCTCTTATATTTTGACTTTGACCCTCACTCCCGGTCATCATTCCCTGGAAGACGATTTTGCTCCAGAATTGGAAAGTTGCCACGTCGAAGAATAAATTCATACCGCAGAGAAAGAAGAAGAGGCTCCACCTATTGGCGATTCTCAACCACCTGTAGCTTCAGCTCCGACATCACCCAACACATGGCGCTTCTCAGAGGAGCATCTGCAACTAATTTTTGAAATGAGACGGGATGCAACAGAGTAACTTCACCGCCAGACTACCCTATATTGACGCTTGGACGTTCTATTCGACACCTTGTCAAGCGAGCTATCCAAGACCAGGTGCCCAACGTACTTCCAATCCTATGTGTTTTCTCCATGACCTCCAAATGGTGACGACAATCCGGGTTTGCCTACAATCTAATTTCTTTTACTATTATTATGTTTCTATGTTCAGAACAACCATGGTTGTAGATAAGTTGTTGCATAGTTTAGGGAGTCAAGTTTGTACCATACTTCAACAAAAACTTGATAGTGCACCACCTGTTATGGTTTCCATATGTATGGCAGAATAGGTGGCTAGTTTTTCCATGCATATTGTTTTGATGATAATCTAAGGAAATACAACTTTTTTATTTTAAAAAAAAGGACAAATTCCCATGCTTAAAATTTTCCCTGATTATAGCTAGAGACTTCACTACATATTCTACCTTGAAATAGTTCGATTGAACCTTCTTATGTACAAGCATATAAAATAATCAAAATGTGTTTGATACATACTTAAGAAGATAAACTAAAGACATTTTGTGTAAAAAACATTGTGTCAATTTTTTTATTGCGACGAGAGAACTCAATTGTACTCTACAACACAATATGGGTGAAATGTATAACTTGGATAATTCTTATAAATATATCAAAATGAATTAAACATTGAAGTCAACATCCACTGTAAAAATGTTGAAGATCTTACAATTTTTCACAAATATCTTAAACTCCAAACTAGATTATTCAGGAAAATTGGTCCAACCAACTACCTACACTAAATCATCTATATGTTGAATACATATAATGCGAAAGATATCATTTTTTTATTCAATGACAATAAGTTTATGTGCAATACCATCTAAAAACTTATGGGCTTTACTTGAAAGATGGATTTATATGTCTACTACATTTTAGAAACCCCTAGAAGATAAGTTCGATGAGAAGGTTGTGCGTCCATTTACTACAACTGAACTGTGAATCTAAAATTGTCTTTCTTCATAAGTTTTATCATATAGCATTGTTGCAAAAAGATAGGAAGTTGTGAGTTCTTGTTTTAGATTCCCTAAATATTCCTCTTGAAAATCAACTCTTCTATATCTATAACTTTACATTATTGAAAATAGTTCAAAATAGCCATATTAAAAAAGGTTTTACATATTTTAAACTTTCAAACAAATTCGTGCAGAATTTTCAAAAAAAATTACAATCTAAAAAATAAAAATAAAATTTAAATTAATTAATTTAAAAAAAACTTTGTTTTATAAGTTTGTCAATTCATCAAACCACTAATAGAAAAATTTTTAAAAATAATTATATGATCACAATTTATACGAAGAAATAAAAAAGTTTAAGAAAATATTTGTGTTGAATTGCGATAAAGAGGGTAAAGCCTCTTTCCCAATGGTTCCTTGAATTGTTGTACAAAATTTCAATGGGAAAGGGGCATGTTATCGCTCAGTTTGTAGTATAGGTTAAATAGCTTGAAGGCAAGATTCAAACTGGCATAACAGAAGCTTCCCCACCCACTGTCACCTCGATGGGGAGCTCTTTCTATTTAGGGTGGTTAATCCCAAGGGAGATGTCCCTAGGTAATCTGGGGTGTTGAAAGGAAAAGGATCAGGGATTAAGGCTCAAGAGGTTGAAATAGGTTTTCCCTTCAGAGATTACTGCCAAGGAAGATAGTTAGAGAGAAGATGAACCACAGTAGAAGCACCTGTTTACGAGACAAGGCAACAATAAAACTAATACATGCAAATAATGGTTAATGCTTCAATTGTCAATGACTATCAATACACATGAGCATTTAAATAAAGTAATTATTGACGAAGTCAATGATTGCAATAAAGGCTATGGCTCATAATATTACTTCTTCAATAAATACCAAATGATAATAGCATTCAATGTACAAAAATTGATCCTTGGATTATCACAACGCTTTAAATATGCTCACATATAATGTTGTTGTGTCAAGCCTACTAGAGGTGACGTCAGCCTAGTTTCTAGGTTAGTTTGCTAGGCAATGAGGTGGAAATTTTGAAAAATAAGCCAATAAAAATACTCAACACTTCAATGTCTATCAATGGATGACCTAGCCGCAACTTCTATACCAGCAAAGAGTTCAAAATAGGCATGACGTCATCAACAAATTAGGGTTAGTAAGTCACTAGGGTTAGTTAGGCTTTCAAGTTTTGGAAGTTTGAAAGAATGTTTTAACACAATTGACTCAATGTTGGAGTTCTAGACTAGTGCCTTAGGGTAAATGGAGTCAAGGAGTAAGGCTAAAGGCTTGGAAAGATCTAAATTTAAGGACAAGAGAGTTAGGCTTTCTAGTGCTGCAATGGTAGGGCCACAAAGTCAAAACCCTAAGGGGAGGAGGCTCATTGCGATGTTGCTTAAACAAGGCCTCATGCTCCTCCCT
>JZKD02S1672913.1:594264-606272 GCA_000966675.3 Picea glauca
AATCTCATCTGCGGTGGGTGATCACCCTAGGCCGGGCTCTGCCAAAGCATCCTAGGTGAGGACGTCCTTCTTCTTCTTCATGCAAGGGCTCATCACAACGTTGTCCTTCCTCTGCCATCCCAGCAACCATCTGATGGGCTCTTCAGCCCCATGGAGGTCCGAACTAATCATATCCCCATGTGTACCTATCCATTGGGTATGGTCCTGCACATCAAAAACTACGCCCTCCATGGGCTCATCAGTCCTAGGGATCATAGTAATGTCAATCATATTTCATCATTAAATTTATCAAATACATGGATGAAATTCCTAGCATATCATCTAAGAGCTCAAAGACATTACACAAATCTACTATACAAAGCTGAATAAACCGACAGAACAACCTATTGGGCTAATACCCACAAGAGATGGAAAGTTTCCTCAGAAGGTTATTCAAGACATGTTTTATGAGGTGATATGGTTTTTAGGGATGTCCAGTCACAGTAAGACCAAGGGCAGGTGTTGTCTGTGGGTGCCTTTGTAGGAGGTGAGTTGTACCCATCATGGATGCATTTTTCAAAGCCCTTTTTAACTTCAAGGTCTGACCAAAGGACACTGCCTTGGCGTGGTGACCAGAGCTGACAATGTTACCCACTGGTATCTTCACAGAAATGATAAGGCTGGCTCGTGATGAGACCCCCTTTCCCTTGGCCATGAAACCAAAGGTCACTACCCTGGCGTGGTGACCAGATGATGGCAATGTCATATTGATGGATAACTATGAACATAATGGGTTGGCTCATGATGAGACCTCCCATCCTCTTGGTTAGGTCTTGTTTTTCTTTTGTTATTTTTCTTAGGATCCCTTCAATTTCTTATCGAGAGGCCTTTTATTGCCTTCTCGAGGATCCCCTGGGTGAAGCATTTCTAGGTTTTATTTCCTATGGCTTTTATCTTTTACCAGCTGCTTTTACCCACTGGGCCTTTAGCCCCTTCTTCCCACAAGACAAAGTGTAACCCTCAAAAGGTCATCCTAATGACCGTACTAGGGGAATGGGATGGATGTGCGGGAGATAAGATGTAAAATGATAAAATGGTGGGAAAGGACGATGGCTCTACAAATCCCCCTTGGTGGCTAACAAAAACCCATGAATACCAACTTGCTAAGTCACCCCATCAATCACCCCAACAATGGTCAAGTGGATTAGTGTAAGATCCAAGCAGTCATCAGAAATGAAAGGAACCTAATGCATATATAAGAAGGTTATAATGATCAAACATGACACATACCATGATACCTTGGACCAATTACCTCATGGAGCAAGAGTCCTCTCCGATGCAAGTCCAAGTCGGTGGTGATGGAAGCTGCTACTATTGACAAGACAAATCTGGCGGAGAAGAAGAAAGATGGGCCCTCCAGGGCCATGCTCAGGTCAATCCTGCTCTCGGTACTTCATGTCTAGGACCTGTGGGCCTTGAGACATGATCTCCTAGTTATCCCTAGATATCAGGGATAACATCTGGCTCCAACTTGGGGACATGTGCTAACTGTAGAGTGCATGAGAACCTCAGCAATCTCTGGCATAAACCTGTAGACCTACTCACACTTGACAAGAAAGCATCAGCGACAAAGGTGGGGTGGTATTGCCACCTCGCAAAGTAGTATAAGCATATATGAAATAAAACAATCGAGATGATTATATAAGGGAAACAAACAATAAATGCAAATAGAAAATGAAACTCTTACCTGTACTTACCTGCTGGCTGCATGTTGGTATAGTCAAACAACAAATGAGACCAATCCAATAATGTTCCTCGATACCTGCCCTTGTGCTTCATCATAAACCAAAACAGTGAAAAATCAAGCACAAAAATGTCATGAGTTAGAACATATATCACATCATCAGGAATCTCAAAGTCTAACTCATGGAGGCGGGTGGGAGGGACAAAATCCTGCCAAGTCCATCTCTGAGAAAAGTAGTCGATACTATCCAAGAAAGGGTCATGAAAAACACAAGGTTCAGAAAACTGACTCAAAGGGCCTATAAATTGGTTACCTAGGACATCCTCACGCTCTAAAATAAAGGAAGGAAATGACACAGGTTTAGCAGATGACTGGAAAACTATCAAGGGAAAGTTGAAAAATTGATTGGAGCTAGCACTACCCAACCAACCCTTGGAGTCTAGGGTTTTCCCAGGAGGAAAATCAACATGAAAAAGGTATTTCCCGAGTACACATTTAATGGAAAAGCATGGCAAGGTAACAACAGGTGGTTGGGGCGAAAAGTCATGAGAAACCTTCTTTAGGAAAACAATGTCCTTACTTGTATTAAAATTTGAGCACAGCGGTGGTTGGCAATCATCTTCATGAAAAGAATCCAAATTCTTTGAAGGGTACTCATCAAAAATCTCAAGGTAAGACTGAAAATCATCAGAAGAATGAAGTACTAGGTCACCCTTGGTTTTTTGAAAGGTACAAGTAAAAACCTCATCTCCTTGTTGCCATTGGTCGGAAGTAATCTGTTGTGACAATTGCAAGGGAAACAATTGGAGATGACTCTCAGTGTCATAGATGGGATCCAGGTCATAACCAACTATATCCAACCCACGTCTCCCAACATGTATGAACTCATCAATGTTATTAACAGTGTCACTATATGTGTCATAGCATGCAAGATTTGAAAGATTTGAAAATTCATCCTCCTCCTCCTTTTCATCACAAGGTAAAGCATCATCAAAAATTAGGAGAGGAGGGTAACTCACTTTTTCTTGTTGCACAGTAACTTCAAGGACTTTGGTGTTTTCGGCATGCATTATGGTCTCATTCTTGGGGATTACTCCTTCTTCAATTGGAAGGCCTATTTCTTTGATTGCACAGCAAGGACCATCAACTTCATTCAAAGCTTTCTTTTCCTCTTCATCTTTTGAATCAATAGACACGATATCATTAGAATTTTGAAGTGGAAAGCAACTAACCTCAACTTCACTTTGTTGTACAGTAAAAACAGGTTCCTATATGACTTCATCAGCGGGAGGAGCATTGGTGGGCACTTCATTATCTTGCTCAGGTTCTTGCTCCTTAATCACGTCCTCATTTTGCTGGTTGAAAACTTGTTACTTTCTCTCTTGTGAATTTTCGACAAAGGTTCCAAGGGAAGCTAGTTTTATCAAGCTGAGAGTGTCCATGGTATCGGTCTTGGTCATGAAAAGACTCTTTTCAATTTGGATGGCCATGTCGTGAGCTTCTGCAAATTTTTTTGGCTTTTTCTTATTTACAAGGAAACTCAAATGTCCTTGAAGTCCATTAGTATAGAGGTAGATGAGGTATTTGTCTCCAGGATGATGGCCTCGAGGAATCTGGTAAAGCAACTTTTGGAACCTAGCACAGAAAGCTTTGACAATCTCAGACTCTGTTTGTCTTATGTTTTCATGCTCTTTCAGCAATGATTGTATATCTTCTATTTTCATGGTCCACTTTGCAAGGAAAACTTTTTCAAAAAGGTCCATAGAAGTGATGCTGGCAGCTGGAAGGTCATCATACCATCGTCTGGCCTCTCCATGCAGGGAGGTAGAGAAGAGTTTCATCACCAAGTCTTCAGTCTCGTCATTGATAGGGAAGTATTGAAAGAAATCCCAAAATCTTCTCATGTGAGACTCGGGACATTCTCCATTGATGCCAGTAAAATGAGGGAGGAAATCCTTATAGAGAGGAGGTATTTTTCTGGGATATCCCAGGATTTCACTCATATCTAAAGGTCTGTAGTTTCCTGGGTCCCATTGTGAAGTCATTGTTGGCTTCGTCATTAGTGGAGTCGCCAGATAGTTTTCTTCAAACTACCAAAGAATAGGGGGAAAAAGTTGTAGTGGAGTCGCCAGGTAAGCTTGTAAGAAAAGGTCTTTGAGGCAAGGCTTACCAAAGGATTTGTCGTTGAGGAAGATTGACTCAATCTTCCCCGGCAACGGTGCCAAAATGTTATCGCTCAATTTGTAGTATAGGTTAAATAGCTTGAAGGCAAGATTCAAACTGGCGTAACAGGAGCTTCCCCACCCACTGTCACCTCGATGGGGAGCTCTTTCTATTTAGGGTGGCTAATCCCAAGGGATACATCCCTAAGTAATTTGGGGTGTTGAAAGGAAAAGGATCAGGGATTAAGGCTCAAGAGGTTGAAATATGTTTTCCCTTCACAGATTACCGCCAAGGAAGATAGTCAGAGAGAATATGAACCACAGTAGACGCACCTGTTTGCGAGACAAGGCAACAATAAAACTAATACATGCAAATAATGGTTAGTGCTTCAATTGTCAATGACTATCAATACACATGAGCATTTAAATAAAGTAATTATTGACGAAGTCCATGATTGCAATAAAGGCTATGGCTCATAATATTACTTCTTCAATAAATACCAAATGATAACAACATTCAATGTACAAAAATTGATCCTTGGATTATCACAACGCTTTAAATATGCTCACATATAATGTTGTTGCATCGAGCCTACTAGAGGTGACATCAGCCTAGTTTCTAGGTTAGTTTGCTAGGCAATGAGGTGGACATTTTGCAAAATAAGCCAATAAAAATACTCAACACTTCAATGTTTATCAATGGATGACCTAGCCGCAACTTCTATAACAGCCAAGAGTTCAAAATAGGCATGATGTCATCAGAAAATTAGGGTTAGTAAGTCACTAGGGTTAGTTAGGGTTTCAAGTTTTGGAAGTTTGAAAGATTGTTTTAACACAATTGACTCAATGTTGGAGTTCTAGACTAGTGCCTTAGGGTAAATGGAGTCAAGGAGTAAGGCTAAAGGCTTGGAAAGATCTAAATTTAAGGACGAKAGAGTTAGGCTTTCTAGTGCTGCAATGGCAGGGCCACAAAGTCAAAAACCTAAGGGGAGGAGGCTCATTCCGGTGTTTCTTAAGCAAGGCCTCATGCTCCTCCCTCTTTCCTTAAAATATTTGGCAAAAACGGCTAGCTTCAAAACATAAATCTAGGGATGAAAATTGTTGTAGGGCCAAGGCTTTTCAAACCCTAAGAGTCAAACCCTAGGTGTAAAATCAATTACGCCTAGGACGTCTTCTTTCTTCAATTTATGTTTCAAAACTTACCTAGAAAAATGATAATTAGTGTAGCAATGGCTAGGCTATATTCTTCTTAATCAAATGGCTAAACACGTTTTCTATCATGGGGACATGAAGCAAGGACTTACTTGTGTGCTTTCTCCCTAGGGTTTCAATGATTAAGCATAATAATAACAATATAACCATAAATGTAAGATATTTAACCTACAACCATTCAATCAAGAAGTTTTGCATGAAAAATACACTTAAAAATCAATGAAGAGCTTATCAAACCCTAGTTGTAAACCTTCCAATGATAAAAAACACCATAAGCATGCCAAAGAAGATCTTCCACAAGTGTAGCGCCTCAACTCCAAGAGCCAATACCAAGACAAAGACTAAAAATTATCCTCTCACAAGAGAGTGAGTTGTGTTATATCAAAAATGAGAGGCAACGTCCTCTCTTTATATCATGCAAATGACCTTTATTTACAAAAATAGGTCATTAAAATGACCGACAAGGCTGACTAACAATATTACACTGTTTTACACATTAAATGCTAAAAATGTCAAAATATGAGCTAAATGGGAGACGTCAGGCCCCTCTGAGGGAGACGTTGGCCCTTTTTGGGCAAGATCAGCATCCAAGAAGCAAAATGTTGGCCCCCCTGGGGCTTCTACCACATGTGCTAAATAGTCCCAGCACACTGCCACATGCTCCAGAAAACGTCGAGCCTTCCCTAGGTGGCGTCCTGTCCATCAAAAGCCATCATCTCATCTGCAGTGGGTGATCACCCTAGGTCGGGCTCTACCAAAGCATCCTGGGTGAGGACGTCCTTCTTCTTCTTCATGCAAGGGCTCATCACAACATTGTCATTCCTTTGCCATCCCAGCAACCATCTGATGGGCTCTTCAGCCCCATGGAGGTCCGAACTAATCATATCCCCATGTGTACCTGTCCACCGGGTATGGTCCTGCACATCAAAAACTACGCCCTCCACGGGCTCATCAGTCCTAGGGATCATAGCAATGTCAATCATATTTCATCATTAAATTTATCAAATACATGCATGAAATTCCTAGCATATCATCTAAGAGATCAAAGACATTACACAGATCTACTATACAAAGCTGAAGAAATCGACAGAACAACCTATTTGGCTAATACACACAAGAGATGGAAAGTTTCCTCAGAAGGTTATTCAAGCCATGTTTTATGAGGTGATATGGTTTTTAGGGATGTCCAATCATAGTAAGACCAAGGGCAGGTGTTGTCTGTGGGTGCCTTTGTAGGAGGTGAGTTGTACCCGTCATGGATGCATTTTTCCAAGCCCTTTATTGCCTTTATCTTTTTATTTATTGCTTTTCTTTCTTTTTTACTTCAAGGTCTGACCAGAGAACACTGCCTTGGCGTGGTGGCCAGAGCTGACAGTGTTACCCATTGGTATCTCAATAGAAATGATAAGGCTGGCTCATGATGAGACCCCCTTTCCCTTGGCCATGCAACCAAAGGTCACTACCCTGGCGTGGTGACCAGATGATGGCAATGCCATACTACTGGATACCTATGAACATAATGGGTCGGCTCGTGATGAGACCTCCCATCCTCTTGGTTAGGTCTTGTTTTTATTTTATTATTTTTCTTAGGGTCCCTTCAGTTTCTTATTGAGAGGCCTTTTATTGCCTTCTACGGGATCCCCTGGGTGAAGCATCTCTAGGTTTTATTTCCTATGGCTTTTATCTTTTACCAGTTGCTTTTACCCCCTGGGCCTTTAGCCCCGTCTTCCCACAAGACAAAGTGTTACCCTCAAAAGGTCATCCTAATGACCGAACTAGGGGAATGAGATGGATGTGCGAGAGATAAGATGTAAAATGATAAAATGGTGGGAGCGGACGACGGCTCTACAAATCCCCCTTGGTGGCTAACTAAAACCCATGAATACCAACTTGCTAAGTCACCCCATCAATCACCCCAACAATGGTCAAGTGGATTAGTGTAAGATCCAAGCAGTCATCAGAAATGAAAGGAACCTAATGCATATATAAGAAGGTTATAACGATCAAACATGACACATACCATGATACCTTGGACCAATTACCTCATGGAGCAAGAGTCCTCTCCGATGCAAGTCCAAGCCGGTGGTGATGGAAGTTGTTGTTGCTGACAGGAAAAATCTGGCGGAGAAGAAGAAAGATGGGCCCTCCAGGGCCATGCTCAGGTAAATCCTGCTCTCGGTACTTCATGTCTAGGACCTGTGGGCCTCGAGACATGATCTCCTATTTATCCCTAGATATTGGGGATAACATCTGGCTCCAACTCGGGGACATGTGCTAACTGTAGAGCGCATGAGAACCTCAACAATATCTGGCATAAACATGTAGACCTACTCACACTTGACAAGAAAGCATCAACGACAAACGTGGGGTGGTATTGCCACCCCGCAAAGTAGTATAAGCATATAAGAAATAAAACAATCAAGATGCATATATAAGGGAAACAAACAATAAATGCAGATAGAAAATGAAACTCTTACATGTACTTACCTGCTGGCTGCATGTTGGTATAGTCAAACAACCAGTGAAACCAATCCAATAATGTTCCTCGATACCTGCCCTTGTGCTTCATCATAAACCAAAACAGTGACAAATCAAGCACAAAAATGTCATGACTTAGAACATATATCACATCATCAGGAATCTCAAAGTCTAACTCATGGAGGCGGGTGGGAAGGACAAAATCCTGCCAAGTCCATCTCTGAGAAAAGTACTTGATCCTATCCAAGAAAGGGTCATGAAAAACACAAGGTTCAGAAAACCGACTCAAAGGGCCTATAAACTGGTTACCTAGGACATCCTCATGCTCTAAAATCAAGGAAGGAAATGACAGAGGTTTAGCAGATGACTGGAAAACAATCAAGGGAAAGTTGAAAAATTGATTGGAGCTAGCATTACCCAACCAACCCTTGGAGTCTAGGGTTTGCCCAGGAGGAAACTCAACATGAAAAAGGTATTTCCTGACTACACCTTTAATGGAAAAGCATGGCAAGGTAAGAACATATGGTTGGGGAGAAAAGTCATGAGAAACCTTCTTTAGGCAAACAATGTCCTTACTTGTATTAAAATTTGAGCACAGCGGTGGTTGGAAATCATCTTCATGAAAAGAATCCAAATGCTCAGAAGGGTACTCATAAAAAATCTCAAGGTAAGACTGAAAATCATTAGAAGAATGAGGTACTAGGTCACCCTTGGTTTTTTGAAAGGTACAAGTAAAAACCTCATCTCCTTGTTGCCATTGGTCGGAAGTAATCTGTTGTGACAATTGCAAGGGCAACAACTGGAGATGACTCTCAGTGTCATACATGGGATCCAAGTCATAACCAACTATATCCCACCCACGTCTCGCAACATGTATGAACTCATCAATGTTATTAATAGTGTCACTATCTGTGTCATAGCATGCAGGATTTGAAAGATTTGAAAATTCATCCACCTCCTCCTTTTCATCACAAGGTAAAGCATCATCAAAAATTAGGAGAGGAGGGTAACTCAACTTTTTCTTATTGCGCAGGAACTTAGAGGACTTTGGTGTTTTCGGCATGCATTATGGTCTCATCCTCGGGGATTACTCCTTCTTCTTCAATTGGAAGGCCTATTTCTTTGATTGCACAGCAAGGACCATCAACTTCGTTCAAATCTTTCTTTTCCTCTTCATCTTTTGAATCAAGGGACACGGTATCATTAGAATTTTGAAGCGGAAAGCAACTAACCTCACCTTCACTTTGTTGTACAGGTAAAACAGGTTCCTGGATGACTTCATCAGCGGGAGGAGCACTGGTGGGCACTTCATCTTCTTGCTCAGGTTATTGCTCCTTAATCACATCCTCATTCTGTTGGTTGAAAACTTGTTCCTTTCTCTCTTGTGAATTTTCGACAAAGGTTCCAAGGGAAACTAGTTTTATCAAGCTGAGAGTGTCCATGGTATCGGTCTCGATCATGAAAAGACTCTTTTCAATTTGGATGGCCATGTCGTGAGCTTCTACAAATGTTTTTGGCTTTTTCTTATTTACAAGGAAACTCAAATGTCCCTGAAGTCCATTGGTATAGAGGTAGACGAGGTATTTGTCTTCAGAACGATGGCCTCGAGGAATCTGGTAAAGCAACTTCTGGAACCTAGCACAGAAATCTTTGACAATCTCAGACTCTGTTTGTGTTATGTTTTCAAGCTCTTTCAACAATGATTGTATATCTTCTATTTTCATGGTCCACTTTGCAAGGAAAAATTTTTCAAAAAGGTCCATAGAAGTGATGCTGGCAGTTGGAAGGTCATCATACCATCGTCTGGCCTCTCCAAGCAGGGAGGTAGAGAAGAGTTTCATCACCAAGTCTTCAGCCTCGTCACTGATATGGAAGTATTGAAAGAAATCCCAAAATCTTCTCATGTGAGACTCGGGACATTCTCCATTGATGCCAGCAAAACGAGGGAGGAAATCCTTATAGAGAGGAGGAATTTTTCTGGGATATCCCGGGATTTCACTCATATCTAAAGGTATGTAGTTTCTTGGGTCCCATTGTGAAGTCATTGTTGGCTTCGTCATCAGTGGAGTCGCCAGATAGTTTTCTTCAAACTACCAAAGAATAGGGGGAAAAAGTTGTAGTGGAGTCGCCAGGTAATCTTGTAAGAAAAGGTCTTTGAGGCAAGGCTTACCAAAGGATTTGTCATTGAGGAATATTGACTCAGTGTTCCCTGGCAATGGCGCAAAAATGTTATCGCTCATTTTGTAGTATAGGTTAAATAGCTTGAAGGCAAGATTCAAACTGGCATAACAGGATCTTTCCCACCCACTGTCACCTCGATGGGGAGCTCTTTCTATTTAGGGTGGCTAATCCCAAGGGAGACATCCCTAGGTAATCTGGGGTGTTGAAAGGAAAAGGATCAGGGATTAAGGCTCAAGAGGTTGAAATAGGTTTTCCCTTCACAGATTACCGCCAAGGAAGATAGTCAGAGAGAAGATGAACCACAATAGAAGCACCTGTTTATGAGACAAGGCAGCAATAAAACTAATACATGCAAATAATGGTTAATGCTTCAATTGTCAATGACTATCAATACACATGAGCATTTAAATAAAGTAATTATTGACGAAGTCAATGATTGCAATAAAGGCTATGGCTCATAATATTACTTCTTCAATAAATACCAAACGATAACAACATTCAATGTATAAAAAATGATCCTTGGATTATAACAACGCTTTAAATATGCTCACATATAATGTTGCTGCGTCAAGCCTACTAGAGGTGACGTCAGCCTAGTTTCTAGGTTATTTTGCTAGGCAATGAGGTGGACATTTTGCAAAATAATCCAATAAAAATACTCAACACTTCAATGTCTATCAATGGATGACCTAGCTGCAACTTCTATACTAGCCAAGAGTTCAAAATAGGCATGACGTTATCAGAAAATTAGGGTTAGTAAGTCGCTAGGGTTAGTTAGGGTTTCAAGTTTTGGAAGTTTGAAAGATTGTTTTAACACAATTGACTCAATTTTGGAGTTCTAGACTAGTGCCTTACGGTAAATGGAGTCAAGGAGTAAAGCTAAAGGCTAGGAAAGATCTAAATTTAAGGACGAGAGAGTTAGGCTTTCTAGTGCTGCAATGGCAGGGCCACAAAGTCAAAACCCTAAGGGGAGGAGGCTCATTCCGGTGTTGCTTAAGAAATGCCTCATGCTCCTCCCTCTTTCCTTAAAATATTTGGCAAAAACGGCTAGCTTCAAAACATAAATCTAGGGATGAAAAGTGTTGTAGGGCCAAGTCTTTTCAAACCCTAAGAGTCAAACCCTAGGTGTAAAATCAATTAGGCCTAGGACATCTTAGGACATCTTCTTTCTTCAATTTATGTTTCAAAACTAACCTAGAAAAAGGAGAATTAGTGTAGCAATGGCTAGGCTATTTCTTCTTAATCAAATGGCTAAACAAGTTTTCTATCATGGGGACACAAAGCAAGGACCTACTTGTGTGCTTGCTCCCTAGGGTTTCAATGATTAAGCATAATAATAACAATATAACCATAAATGTAAGATATTTAACCTACAACCATTCAATCAAGAAGTTTTGCATGAAAAATACACTCACAAATCAATGAAGAGCTTATCAAACCCTAGTTGTAAACCTTCCAATGATAGAAAACACCATAAGCATGCCAAAGAAGATCTTCCACAAGTGTAGCACCTCAACTCCAAGAGCCAATACCAAGACAAAGACTAAAAATTATCCTCTCACAAGAGAGTGAGTTGTGTTATATCAAAAATGAGAGGCAACGTCCTCTCTTTATATCATTCAAATGACCTTTATTTACAAAAATAGGTCATTAAAACGGCCGACAAGACTGACTAACAATATTACACTATTTTACACATTAAATGCTAAAAATGTCAAAATATGAGCTAAAAGGGAGACGTTAGGCCCCTCTGAGGGAGACGTTGGCCCTTTTTGGGCAAGATCAGCATCCAAGAAGCAAAACGTTGGCCCCACTGGGGCTCCTGCCACACGTGCCAAATAGTCCCAGCACACTGCCACATGCTCTAGAAAACATCCAGCCTGCCCTGGGTGGCGTCCTATCCATCAAAAGCCATCATCTCATCTGCAATGGGTGATCCCCTAGGTCGGGCTCTGCCAAAGCGTCCATGGTGAGGACATCCTTCTTCTTCTTCATGCAAGGGCTCATCACAACGTTGTCCTACCTCTGTCATCCCAACAACCATCTAATGGGCTCTTCAGCCCCATGGAGGTCCGAACTAATCATATCCCCATGTGTACCTGTCCACCGGGTATGGTCCTGCACATCAAAAACTACTCCCTCCATGGGCTCATCAGTCCTAGGGATCATAGCAATGTCAATCATATTTCATCATTAAATTTATCAAATACATGCATGAAATTCCTATCATATCATCTAAGAGCTCAAAGACA
>JZKD02S1672913.1:613740-652530 GCA_000966675.3 Picea glauca
TGACAAATGTTGAATGCTAATTGATGAGTTTTTGTGCAAGAGGGAAGTTTTGGGAAAAAGAGCCCCACACTCATTCACCCCCCCCCCTCTAAGTGTGGTAGGTGTGTCCAACAGGTACTACTCCAATCGTTCCACCACCATGTTGCCTCGTTGTCTCACTCTCCTAATTTTCCCAATCCTTCTGTTATCCTGTTTCCCACCATCCCACCATTCCATCATCACGTCGTCTTGATCCTCCCATTACCTGACTTACCCCAATCATTCTCTTGTTCCACTCATCCACCCTCCCAATTGTTCGTCACCCCGCGACACTTTACGTCTTGTCATGTTTCCCAATATGCATTAAATAATTCTTTCTATAAATGAATGCACTCATATAAGTGTTAATACCATTATTAATGACGAGTGTATCAAGACAAATTCCCATAAATGATTAATACCAATTACCATTAAAAATACTTGAATTAAGAGCCCTATACCGTGTTAACATAAATAAGTGTCTTTCGATAATAAGAATTCAAAAATTTGTTCATTGAGTCTTTCACCTTTTCTAAGAATGTCATCTTGAAGAAAAGAGCAATTCTACGGAGACATTATCAACCTTTTGGGACAAGAAGACTAAAGATTTTAGTAGTAACAAGCTTATAGGTATTATTCTACATTACCACCCCCACAAAATAATTTGAATAGGATTTGGACATCTAGAATCGCATCGGTAGGTTGTGTTCTAGAAATATACGATTTCAAAGAACTGATTTCATGGTGTATTGACAAGTTTGATAAGGAAAAAATGATTATTTAGTTACACTGAAAATCTCCCATCTCTTTAGCTCCATCAATTTTTAAGAGGATGTCCAGACTCCCTGAACCAACGATGGTCTTCAAAAGTGTCGATGATGAATATTTTCTTAATATGGAGAAAGGAGGATTCAAACTTCTACAGGACTACCTTGAAGACCTAACAATTTCTCCTGTAAACCTCTCAAATATTAAGGTATATTCACAAAGGAACCTATACAGAGAAATGTTGATTAATTGGGTTGGTTGTCATTGATGTCAACCCTTGAAGCAATTCCGGTAGCAAATTCTGGTAGCCCCAAAAGTATGGTTAAGGGACCCAATTTTTTTTGAGGTATAAAGGCATGAAGATCAGTGAATATGTAGGTAAGATTGTTCTAGATGGATAATACATGTCGTGTTGTTTCCGGTGATATGTGGTACGCCACATAACTACTCACGGTTAGGGAGTTATGTCTTTGAGAAGTTGGATAACCTTCATGAGTTATCTAGAAGCCCCTAGAAGGTCAAAGAAGTCAATTTATTCTAGAATCTTCTAGAAGAAGTTTACTAGTCAAAGTGGTTGTAACTAGGAGTTAATCATGAGTTAAGTTTTTGAAAAAAGAAAATAATTAAAAATAAATTAGTTGCAACTAGAAGTGGTGAGTTCATTATTTTTGGATAAAGTGGTTGTAAGTGGAAAAAGTGGTTAGAAGTGGGTTATCCCTAAAAGAAGGAAGTTGGGTAAAACAGTTAGAAGGTAACCCCTAGAGGAAGCTACTTGGAGAGTATAAATAAGAGAGAAAGGGTATCCTATTAGCACCTATTGAGAACATTGAATATCTATTATTTTGTGAAAGGTTTATTGCAGGTACTCATTAATACATATGAAGTTACACAAGTCTGAGGCAGAAAGGGAGGGTTGACGACGAAAGTTTCGGAGTTACAAAAATTCTGAAAAAACCCTAGTTTTTGAATTGTATGTGGGCTACATTGGAGGAAGCCACGCACAAACACTTGCTACATATGCAGGCTGTAGAATGGAAAGTCACGTACATCTAAAGAAATCATGAAAACTTGAGTAGAAGTGGATGTCAGGTCCCTAGAGTCTAAAAGCAAGTTCCCAAGATGGTCTACAATGACCAGGTACAATAGATCTATCTACAGGTTCAAAAGATATGTCATATTCTTATGTGTAGTTGGATATTGTTATCTACATGAGATATAGTTATGTGAGATTGAGGACTTTCCCTAGAGAGTCTATTGGTTGTATGGCACTTATTGTATGAATCATATCTACAAAAATACAGTGCTAGTATGTCTGGTATTTATCATTGGTACATCTTGTTAGTTTGAGTGTTGAGGAATATATTGTATTTCTTGGTACATGGTTGAGGGCTTTTGGTTATGATGTGTTGTTGAAGTTGTTGGTTTAGTTTGAGGTTGCATATCAGTGAGGGTTTGATGTCTAGTTCATGTGAGGGCTTATTATACACATGATTATGATTGTATGCACATGTATGGCACATGACTAGAGATACATATATTCACATGGTTTGAGTGATATTCTTGTGATATTGGGTATGAGATCTATGTTATCAGATACGATCTATTTAGGAGATTATTGGTACAGGTTGTTGGTATATGTTGGTACAGGCTGATTACAAGTTATTGGCACAGGTTGACTACAGGTTGGTTACAGGTTGTTGGCACAAATTGGTACAGGTTTACAGTGGTATATTTCACAGTGAAAGTGTGACAGTGGTTTCATCAATTATTTGACACTTATATTTCAGGGTGGTTGGACGGGGAAAGTATAGGTGGTTGTAGCCACCTTCCGATTGTAGCTAGAGAACATAGGGGGTTGTAACCTCCTTCTGGTTGGAGCCAGAGAATTGGGAAGTTGGATCTTCCCTTAGGTTATAACCTGAAATTATAAGGGGTTGGAGCCTTCTTCCAATTGTAGCTAGAGAACAAAGAAAGTTGGTGCTTCCAATGAATATAATTCTTAAAGACATATAAGAAAAAACATTATGTGGTTTTCTCCCGCATTGGGTTTCCACTTAAAAAAACTGGTGTATTGTGTATGTGTATGATTTCTCATTGTTCATGGTTTATTTATTCTACACTTGTTGAATGATATTGGTAAATTGATCATAAAGATAAACAACACTTATATATTGTGGTTAAAAGGGATTAAAAATCTCTATTATTGATTCACCCCCCTCTCAGTAATCTAACAAGAAATGGCATGGCTATTCACCAGAATAACTGGACAGGAGTCCACAACTACCATCCATAATATTGATTTGTATATAATATATTTTTCAATTCACAAGATGCCATCTTCAATTGGTCAAGGTTTATCTCAAGTGAGTTATATTTTCAGCTGGCAATTTTTTGTAAAAACAAGAGGTTTTATATGTCTTCATATTTGATTTTATCCATGACTACCACGAGTTCAACAACCTGCCCTTAGCCAAGAAGGTTAACTGTAAATTCGACCCTGTACAAATATGGTACCATGCACTCTAGAAGTTTAATGTCCCCTATCCCAGTTGAGGTCCATTATGTGTGGAATACTCATAAATTAAATTTTTCTACTAACTAATCAATTTCATGTAGCTTAACATCTATGATCTAAATTTGTATTTAACTGCTAATTGTTACCATTATTTACATGCACCTACAACATTCTAAAACAGACATGAAATGCAGCTAATAAACTCCATTACAGTAACATATAAATTCATTCTCATACTCAGAGTAAAACACATCAATTAAACACATAATATAACACAACAACAAGATAAAACACTTATCTTTTATAAACAGTTGTGGAACCCGCTGCTTGGGATAGATGTTCCACCAAACCATATACTTGTTGTTCCAAATATCAACAACAAGTCACCCCCGAGATGAGGCTAGTAATCCACAAAAGAGGGTGGTCTCTCATTGACCACTCATCTTAGAAAACTCACAACCCACCAGTATTCTCCTACAAATATCATGATTTTCCATCGACGCTCTCTTCCTCTTGTCCTGCCTAACCCAAGGGATTTACCCCTTCACTGATGTTAGTCCCTCAGGCATCCCATTTGTTTATCAGGGTCTCTCTAGCACATGTAACTAGGAATCTCTCTGTTGGGAACTCAAGGGACTCAGTACCAGGAAAACTACTAACAAACACTTGCTATTACAGTGAAACTCACACATGAGTTCACTCTTCGGGCCTAACAACCTGGATCTTTAGACTTCAGCTCCAAATATGCTATAGAAATGCTCCTACATTATCTATAATTCACCCTCCATGGATGCTCCATCTCCAATCTCTCCTTTCTTCTCTCTACCTACTGCTCATGAAAACCATTGATTGTCTAAAATCATTGTAGTTGTCCATACAAATTTCCTCCCTTTGGCTTACTTTATTGACTCACGCACTTCCCCAAGTTGATTGTACTCATCCCTAATGATCACAATAAATATGGGACATGAATTCTCACATCCACCCTATTACATGCATTTGATGATTGGGTTTGGGAACACTCAATAAAAAACAAGAGTTTAATACATAATGATAATAAATTCAACAATGTGGGTTGAATAAATATATATGGTTAATTCCCCCTAGGACCCCTCTCTAGGAATTCTCCTAGGCCCTCCTCTTTCTTGTGGATTAATTCATCCCCCATCTCTATCCATGTCCCCTAGAAGTTGGCATCACATTTTTGTTATTAAAACTTAGAAATACATTTCACATATACATCGCTTGGCCATAGCCACACATTATATCTACATTAAGCATTAATTAAATTAGGGATTATAATGGGTATGTTACATTCTCCCTCCCCTACAATTGTGCGCCCTCCTTGGTGCACACTATGCCGATATACATATATGCAAATTTACATCACAATATTTAAAAAAATAAAATTATGTAATTTTACAACTCCAGGAGCAGTTCCAACCAAATTTCGTGTTCCTCTCAGCCTGCGGACCCAAGGAATGTTCCATTCGTTTATCAAGGCTAACCAAAGGAATGTACCTTTCATTTATCAGGGATAACCTAAGGAATGTGCCATTATTTTATCAAGGCCCCAAGCGCAGTTGGCTAGGACTCTGAGATGTGGTTCCTAAACTTTAGCTGCTCAAAATGGAGTCTTGAATTTTGTTTTCTTAAAAATTGTCAAAAAATTGCGAGTATTTCTCCCGCGTGTTTTCTTCATGCTCCCATGTAGCATGTGCAATACCGTAGTAGGTCTATTGAACATTTACCATCCCTATGTCCTTGTTCCTTATCACTTTGAATTTCCGGTCCAAGATGTGTACTGGTTCCACCCAAAAATATCCTTCGTGCTCCACCTGGATCATAGTCCAATCAATTATGTGGTTAGGGTCAAACACATATTTGTTTAATAGTGATACATGAATACATTATGCATTCACATGGATGTAGGCAATGTTAGCATGCATGCGACTGACCCTATATTTTCTAATATTTCAAAAGGTCCACAATATCCTGCTGCCAACTTCAAGCATCTTCCTAATCCCAGTGCACTTCTTTTCACCTTCAATTTTAAAAATACATGTTCACCCACTTTGAAATCTATGAAAACTATGTTCTTGTCTGCATAAATTTTCTACCTATCCTGAGAAGTATTTAAATTCTACTTGCTCTTTTCCATTTGCTCTTCCATTCTTTCAACAAATCTAGCCCAATAACTGTTTTGTCTACTAGATTATCCCAACTTACTAGTGTGCCACACTTCCTACCATACAATGTTTCAAATGGACTCATTTTCAATGAGGCATGATACCCATTTTGTAATCAAAATACACTAAATGGATATAATCCTCCCACTTTGATGGTTGATCCATTACATACATTCTAAGCATGTCCTCAATTATTCCGTTAGTCCTCTCTATTTTCCCATCCGACTCTGGGTGATACATTGTACTGATATTTAAATTTATCCCAAAGCCCTTGAACAAACCCTTTCAAAAATTGGATGTGAACTTTGGATCTCTATCTGAATATATTTCCTTAGGTACCCCATGTATCCTGTCAACTTCTTTCATGTAGATCTCTGCAATATTTTTTGCCTTGTTTTTTGTCTTCACTAGAATAAAATGTGTTGCCTTAATCAATTTATCCACCACCACCATGATGGAATCATGTTGCTTCACTGTTCTAGGAAACTTTGTAATAAAATCAACTATGAAAACTTCCCACTTCCATTCTAGAATGGGGAATGGCTGCAATAACCCAACAAGATGCATATGCTTTGTCTTCACTTTTTGGCACTCTATACATCTGGCTATGTAATTAGCCACTTCATTCTTCATTCCTAGCCAAAAGTATTGGATTCTTACAGTTGCAATTGCCTTTTTATATCATGGGTGACCAACATATGGCACATTGTGCATTTCCTTCAACACTTTATTTTTCATCTTATTGGAATTTGGCACATACACTTTGACTTTGTACTTGATAGTTCCATCTTCTTTCAACTCATAATAATTAAATTTCTGCTGAAAATTACCCTGTTGTAATGTTTCATTTATTTTCAAATATTGTTGATTTGAATTTGCAGTTGAAATAATTTTATCTTTCATATCAATCTTGTACATGCTAATGGTTGCAATATGCACTTCATGAGCTCTCATGTTAAGTGCATCAACCATTTGATTTTCCTTGCCTTTGATATGCTTAATTTCAAAGTCACACTCACTAAGAAATTCAAGCTATCTAGTTTGTTTGGCATTTAGAGTTGGTTGTACCAACAAATGTTTCAAACCACAATGGTTTTTCCTTGGCTCAAATTTCCTCCCCATAGGTAATTTGATCTCCACATTTTTAGTGCATGTACAATTGTTGCTAACTCTAGATTGTGGGTAGCATAATTCCTCTTATGCTCTTTCAATTTTCTGGACTCATAGCATACCATATCATGTTTTTGACTAGGGAATCCATCGAGTCCTCCCTTGCATGCATCAATGCACACAACAAAGTCTTCATCTAGATCTGCATTCTTCAATATTGGCACACTTATCAAGATGTCTTTTAGCTACAAAAATCTCTCTTCACACTTGGGAATCCATTCAAATTTCACTCCCTTCTTTTGTAAAGGATTGATTGGGATTGCAATCTGTGAAAACACTTTATGAATCTTCGATAATAACCTACAATACCCATAAATGATATGAACTCTATGAAATTTATTTGTGTTAGCGATCCTCTAATGGCCTCTATCTTCTCAGGATCAATTGTTATCCCTTTTGTTGAAATTATATGCCCCAAGTAGTGAATATTCTTTTGATAAAAGATGCACTTACTTAGCTTAGCATACAATTTATTCTCTCTTAACACTTGCAACACCATTTTCAATTGTTGCTCATGTTCCTCTTCTGACTTAGAGTATATGAGTATATCATCTAGGAACATAATCACGAAATTTTCCAAGTATTCCTTGAACACTCCATTCATCAAATACATAAAAATAGTCAAGGCATTTGATAGTCCAAATGAAACTACAATGAATTCATAATGTCCATATCATGTCCTGAATGTTTTCTTGTTGATGTCTTCTTCCTTTATCCTCAGTTAATGATAACCTGATCTCAATTCGATCTTGGAAAATATTCTTGTTCCTTTCAACTGATCGAATAAATCATCAATCCATGGAAAAGGATATTTGTTCTTTATGGTGACCTTATTCATATGTCTAAAATCAATACACATCCTTAAGGTTCCATCTTTCTTCTTCACACAAATAATCAGGGCTCCCCAAGGTGACTCACTTGGACATATATATCTCTTCTTTAAAAACTCTTCAAGTTGCATCTGCAACTCTTTCAATTCTAGTGTGCCCATTTTGTAAGGTGTCTTGGACACTGGGGCGGCTCCTGGTACCAAATCAATAGAGAAATCAATGTCTCTATTTGGTGGAAATCCTAGAATCTTCCTAAAAACATCTTCAAAATCCCTCAAGATCAGATGGTCTTCAATGCTTTCCACTTTAACTTTGGTCAACTCTTCCATTTGGGCTGCAAAAATATGACATCCCTTCCTGAAACTCTTTTTCAACTGCATAGCTAAAATTTCTCTAACAACTACAGATATTGGAATGCCTTGAATCTTACCATGTTTCCCTTCTTCATCAAGACATGTGATTGTCTTGTTGTAATATTATAGGACAACATGGTGCTTTTCCAATTAATCCACACCAATTATAAAATCATATGAACCCATGTCTATCAAAAAATATTTAACCAACTCATCAATTTTCCTCTTAGCCCTTGTGGCTAACTGAACTAACCAAGATTTATTATGCTTACTTATTTTCCAGTTAAATCTTTCAACAATGTTAGAGTTTATGTAACTATGGCTAGCTCCCAAATCAATTAAAATTACTATGGGTTGGTTATCAATCTTACCTTCCACTTCAATCATGGGGGATTGATATTTTTCTTGCTTGTTGTCCAAGGCTGCATAAATCCTTGGCATGTTTCCTCCCATGTATTCCACTATTTCAGCCTCCTAAATGTTTTGGAAAGTCCTCATACTTTTCCCTTTGTGAGGGTAGTCCCTATATCATTTATTTCCCTCACACCCCCAACATTGTACAGGCTACTTCATTGGCCTTTTCCTAAATGAATCTGCAATATTATCCTCATTTTGGGCTAACTGACCTTGTTGATTTGCTTGGGAGTTTTTCTTGAAAAATGGTGGCTTAAAATCTTTCTACCTTTGATCCTTTATCCCTTTCATCTTCTCATTCCAAGCTTTTTGGAAAACTAGCCTTCCTCTACTCTGCTCATAAAAATGTTTTTCTCTCGTTATGGCTTCTTCCAGAGTTTTGGGGTTATCATATTGTATCTTGTCACTATAGAAGGAGGGTAACCCACTTAAAAACCTTTGGATTTTGACTTTTTCATCTTTTATGAAGTCAACATAATTCAACAATTCAAAGAACCTCTTCTCAAATTCATCCATTGACATGGTTCCCAACTTGGGTCCAAAGAACTATTTCATATTCCTTTCATAGTAATGCTCAGACAAATACTTCTCTTGGAAATATCCCTTGATCTTCCTCCATGAGATCTTGTTCTCATCAAGGTGCTTGACTTGCTTAAGTTTATCCTACCACATGGTTTCCTTTCCTTGCAAGTGGTAGGTTGAAATTCTAGCTTCTACCATTGAGTTGTAATCATGCTTCTAGAAATATTTTTTTCATTTGAAACAACCAGGCCTCAACCTCTTCTCCTTTCTTGTGCTCACCATTGAAAGTTGGTGGCTTGATTTTCCTGAGTTCACCTTGAAATGTGTCAACCTCGGGCCTTATTCTTTTCCTTCCAATAGGAGACACACTTGGGTTGTTCCATGGCCCTGAAGTTGCATGAGTTATTCTAGTGCATTTCCTTGGAGAATGATGGTTCCTACTCATGCTTCTTGATTGTTTATCATTCCCATGATCATCCCTTTTTCTATGGGATCTGGATGATAACACTTGTCTAACACTAGCTGCTTGCTTGGTGCCAAAGTCCTTGTTAACATTATTGTGTAACATATTCAGTCTCTAAAGTATGTCTTCTTGATCCTTCATAATCCTTTCATTATTTTCTCTATAGCTCTGCACTTCCTTGTGCAGGCTTCTCATGGTTACAGGATCCTACCTCTCTCTTATTCCATTTGATTGTTTCTTAGCATCACCCATGCTGACATGTAGACCTATGATCTCTTCCTCATGGATGTAAGATCCTTGGGCATCATCCATAACTCTAGTCCTCATATAAGAACCAATTTTTATTTCATGTACCTATAATTATGTAAGAAATGTGCATGTAATAATTATTGTTAGAACATGCATAGCATAAAACATTTCATCAATTAGAATATAGGTTATTCTTGTCATCAAATTATGACGAAAACAATGAACCAATTCAGAATCTGATTCCTTATATGCATTCCTCTCCGAAACAAATTTCCAACCATTGTACTCATGCCTCAATCCAATTTTTGAGTGAAAAGTTGCAAAGTTACAAGTTACAATTTTTCACTCACTTACTGCTATAGAAATTTATTTATTGCTTTCTGAGAAAATTTAATGCCCAAATCAAAATTCTAGGTGGGAAGATCTCTTTTGCTTCTCAAGACCTTTTCAACAACTATTTGTTTTCTCAAATCTGAGCTCTGAGATGAAAGTTATGGTCCGGAGAAGTTTTAATTGTTTTTCCCCTTGTATCCCTATATGCTACATGTGCCTTCTTTTTCTTCTTGCACATTTTTCCATACCCATATTCCCAATATGGATCCATGGTTTTCTTTTATGGATCAAAATCTTTCCATAAACTGCTCCTGTGACCCCAATGGACTTCTAAGCAAGGAGTTATTCCTTCTGGAAGTAAACTTGTGCCAAAATTTTACCTTAATTATTTTGGTTGTGACTTTCTCATACGAGCTTTGTTTTGTGCCTTGGATAGCTCATTGGATAGCTCTCTCTAAATTATTTAATTTGAGATAAAAATAAAGAGTGTACTATTGTAAACTCTCTTCTTGTGGGTTTTCATTATATAAGAATGTCATTCAGGGCCTCAAAATCTCCCCACAAATTAATGACCTTCAAACATATGAAAAATTCAGAAAATTTCATATAAAACTGATTGTTTTACTGTTATAACAACGTTTTAAATATGTATCGTCGATCTCAAATCAAAATAAAACTCTACCAATGATCCGCTAAACCTTTCCTAGGCTCTCAGATGAATCTCCACCATCGATCGCTAGTTTGTAGCAATCTAGACCATTGATCTGAGCTCCATCAATGATCAGTCAATCATTGATTCTCTTTGGAAAACCAGATTTTCTTACGAAACTCCCCAACCGTTGGCCATCAACCATCAATCATTTCACTTGGAAACCACTTCAACACATTGCTAAATTGGCTAACTCGACCATCAACAATCCTTGTTGATTGATGAAACACTTGTCCAATTTGGCTGACTTGACCGTCGGTGATTGACCATCCCTGTTGGATGACACGAAAACTGTTGATGTGGCATGATACATGGATGTTTATGTGGCATGAAACGTAGACTATAACATGGCACTCTGGCTAACATGACATGACACATGGATGTTGACATGGAATGACATGTCACAACCCTCTTTCCTTCATTGACCATCGATTGTTTCTCTTGGATGAACCAAATACCTCGCTAATTCGGTTGACATCTGACCATCTACCCATCAATCATCGGTGTTTTCTCTTGCTTGATCAAAGACTTCGTTGAATCTTCCAACACCCAACCATTATCCCATCGACCATCAATAATTTATTTTCGCTGAACCAAACTCTTCGCCAATTTGGCCGACCCAACCATCGGTCGCTGACGACTTCTCTTGGAGAGTTTCCAACACTTAGAAATTTTCAACCAAATCCCCGATGAATTTAAACCAATGATCTCCCATTGAAAAATGATCTAGATCATTAAAATACCAACATCGTCCAACTTTGTTGACACTCGACCATTGGCCATCTGTCTTTGAAGATTTATCTTGGCCAAATGAAACTCTTCACCAATTCAACCGAATTGACCATTGACTATCAGTCGTTTCCCTTGGCGAATTTCCAACACTTAGAAATTTCAACCAAATCCCTGATGAATTTGGATTTTCGATCTCTAAGTTGAGATGATATTGATAGTTGATCAGCTCCCAAATGGTCGAAACTAATCTAGATCATTGATCTACTTCAACTTCCCAATCATAAAAAATGAATCTTGTTCGTTGCTCGGCCCCAATCTCCCAATGACCGAAAATGAATCTAGACTGTTGATTTGATTCATTTTTTAAACAACCAAAATTGAATCTTGGTCATCAATCTGTTTCAACTTCAAAACAACTGAAAATGAATCCTTGTTGTCCATTTGCTTCACCTTTCAAATGGTCAAAACATAATAAGTTTTTAAATTTATCAACGTGAATCTGGGTCGTTGATCGCGAGATCAAACGTGATCTTGGTCGTCGATTCACCAGGATTCCTACAACTCTACAACGACTATTAAAATATGAAATTCAACCATTACAGGTCAAATTTAACTCTGCAACTTTGCAAATTGTCTCCATTGAACTTATTAAACAATTTTGAGTCCTTTAACCTTGATTTTTTCTCACAAATTTGGGGATTTCACTATGATTTTCCTCCATTTTCCCCCAAATTCGTCACAGATAAATATGCAATGAAGAATTTTCCCAATTCAAAGTTGTTTTGGCCAATACAAGCCCGGTGTTTTAACCAGACTCTTTGATACCATAATGTAATTTCCCCCAGCCTAGCTGAGATCCATTATGTGCGGAATACTCATAAATTGAATTTTTCTACTAACTAATTAATTTCCTGTAGCTTAACGAGTACGATTTAAAACCATATTACTGCTAACTGTTATGATTATTTATATGAACCTATAACATGCTAAAATGGACATGAAATGCATCTAATAAACTCTGTTACAACAACATATAAATCTATTCTCATACTCATAATAAAACAAAACAATTAAACACATAATATAACACACTAACAAGATAAAAAAAAACGTATCTTTTGTAAACAGTTGTGCTACCAGCTGCTTAGGATGGATGTTCCACCCAACCATAGAACTTTTGTTCCAAATATCTATAGCAAGTCACCCTCGAGCTGAGGCTACTAATCCACAAAAGAGAGTGGTCTCTCATTGTCCACTCATAGCTCAGAAAACTCACAACCCACTGGTATTCTCCTACAACTATCCTGATTTTTCACCATCTCTCTTCCTCTTGACCTTTCTAACCCAAGGAGTGTACCTCTTCATTGATATCAGTCCCTCAGGCATCCCATTCATTTATCAACGTCTCTCTGGCACAAGTAACTAGGAATCTCTCTGTTGGGAACTCAAGGGAACTCACTGCCAGAAAAACTACTAGCAAACAACAACAAACACTTGTTGTTACAATGCAACTCACACGGGAGTTCACTCTTCAGGCCTGACAACCTGATGCAGGAGCATCCACAACCCATCAAGCGAGCCAGCATAAAAGGCAATGAATAGCTGGACGAGGCCAGCCGACTCTTTTTGAATTTCCATTAAAGATGAAGCGCCATATAATTCATTTAAGCATTTATGAAGGAGTGCCTATTGTATTATATTAGACCTCGAGTTTTACGCTCTTGTCTGAAATAGATAGGAAGGCATTTAATAGGTTTAATGTTGTTAGATAGGAATTCAATTCTAGATTAGACAGTTTTAGTTTTCGAGAGGGAAAATGGATATAGACACCCTCCTTTGTATCATTGTATTCATTATCAAAAACAAGAGAAAGAAGAGCAAGCAGAGAACTTGTGGAGAACACCCATGTACAGATTGAATTAATAGAGAGAGCCTTTGATTCAATTTCATGACTGGTGTTGTGTCTCTGTGTATGTTGTCTATGTACTCCTGAATGTTTTTGTTTCCTTGTATGGATTTGCTTTGATTATGTTGTGCATGTGATTTCAGAGGTTTAACTGAAGTCTGAGAGAGAGGAGGATAAGTTTCAATTGTTTCTCTGTCTGGGCCAGGAGATTCCTGCATAGAGTGCAGTGGAATTCATCTGCATAGAGTGCGTTGATGAGGCTAGACAGTTAAACTCTTATTCTCGTTCAACCAGAGATTTGTGTAGGTTGGTAGGGCCGTGCAGGAGAAGTTCAGGCGGAACTGAAAGTTTCAGTGGTCAATCCGAGCATAGGTTGACAGAGACTGTTATTGTTAGAAGTGCACAGAGTCTGGAAGACTCAACACTTTGAGAAGTGGTTGGACGTCGAGCTCAAGGAGTGCGCGTACGTTCCTTTGAAGGAGTCGTAGAAGTTAATATCAAGAGGGATAGAACCTTTGCGAGATCATTGGAAAAGAGTCCAAAAGAGTTGGGTCAAGAAAAGTCTCGAGCAGCAGCTGCAAACACAGTTTTGGAGAACAAGTCTCGGCAGGAGCATTTAGCCTTTCAAGGAAGCATCAAGAAGGAGGAGTCGATGGTTGGGGTTCATAGGAAAGATTGGAGAAGTCCCGATAGTCGTCAGATTTCAGGAAAGTTGCACGGGTTTTAGACTGAAGGATCAGGGAAGACCCAGGAATCGGAACTCGGAACATCGGGGTTTCCGTGTCGAGGGATTCGTAAGAGATGAAATCACGATTAGCGATTTCTCGAAAAGAACAGGGCCATTGATCTCAGCAGAGATATGTGGCACAAGATCAGGGAGAGTCGGGGTTAGACACTTCGGGACTCTTGGTATCAAAGGAATCGCGAAGGATTCGCGAGATCTCGAATTGCGACGGGTCCCACAGCGAGAGTGTGTGGTGCTGACAGGTGGCATCGCGTATCAGAGTTTAGGACTTGGGAGGTCCTGTGAAATGGTGTCACAGAAATCGCGAATTTTTGATCGACAATTTCCTGATTTCCACAAGTGTGTGGGGTCCAAGCATGAGCAGGAAGGACAGGTGTCATCAGAGAATCGGCACATCGGGTTTCGGGGAATTGAGGAGCAAGAATCACGCGACAATAAGACTCGCGAAATTGCGAAGTCCGATTTCCCGATTTTGAAGGGAGCTCAGAAAGGAGTGTTGTGGGTAAAGAACTTCCTACGAGGAAGTTGAAGGGCGTTCAGCTCTTCGGGCCAAAGCTAGAGTAGGTCCTGGTGATCGTGACCGTTCTCCGAGGAGCGGGGAGGGTTGCGTCAGAGTGGTATCAAAGCCCGGAATATCTTTGCTTTCTGTGGCAGGGAAGGGGAAGAAGATTTCACTATCCCGCCGAGAAGAGGTAGACAATCACCCAATCCAGAGAGGGAAAGGGAATTGTCTAGGGAAAGAGAAACATCCAGAGAAAGAAGTAGTCATGGACAGAATGTGGAAATAGAGAGGGAAATATGAAATCTTCGTGCTAGAATGGAAGATATGGAAGCAGCGCAGAGGCGCACAGCCAATATTAGAGATCTAAGTGACTCCGAAGGAAAAGCTAAAGTTGTACCACAAGGTGGAGTTGCAGCAAAAGATGCAGCCAATGAACGATTGATTAAATCTATCACCAGGATGAGTGCAAAGGTGAAGATGGACATCCCAGCGTATGAAGGAAGCCTGGATGCAGAAGAGTTGCTGGGCTGGATCAGAGATCTTGATACCTACTTCGACTATGAGGATATCAAAGAGGACAAGAAGGTAAGGCATGTTTTTACCAAGTTGAAAGGACATGCAGCCTTATGGTGGGACAAGCTACGGGCAGATAGACGTTCCAAGGGAAAACAAAAGATTAAAAGTTGGGATCGAATGGTTGCTAAGATGAAGGCAAAATTCATCCCCAGAGACTATCAGATCACTCTGTTCAGGCGAATGCAGAACTTGAGATAGAAGTTGATGACGGTGAAGGAGTACACCGAGGAGTTTTATAAGCTCAATATCAGAGCAGGTCATCGGGAGAGTGATGATGAGAAAGTGGTGAGATACCTGAATGGTCTAAGATATGACATTCAGGATGAATTAAGCATGGCAACTATCTGGACAGTTGAAGATGCTTATCATATGGCTCTGAAGGCCGAGGAGAAGATGAGCCGCAAGCAAGGTCAGCGAGGACGAGGCAGAAGTCAGCCCAGAGGCAAAGAAGTTTCCCAAGAAAGAACCCAGAAGCCCAAGGAGGAATGGAAGAAACCTTAGGGTAAGATTGAAAGAGGCAGAACCTCATAGAGGCAGCAATATGCTGAGCCGAGGAGATAGCATACAGAGCAGGGTGGTGGTTATGCTGATACCAACATTTTTCCTCGTACCTGAGGAAGAGGAAGAGGTCGAGGAGGAATCATCACATGTTTTACATGTGGGAAAGATGGACATAAAGTTGTTGACTATCCAGACAGGAAAACGGACAGAGGAGAAGCTCACATCACTGAGGCGCAGAGGCGTGATGTTGAGGATGAGGACAGCGGAAGTGGGAAGTCATTGATGGTGCATAAGGTTCTTTTGACACCCGAGAAAGAGGTGGAGGACTCAGCTCAGAGAACCAAACTGTTCAGAACCACGTGCAAGACCAAGGGCTGGAAATGCAAGGTCATAGTGGACAGCGAAAGCACCGACAATCTCGTTTTGACTGAGATGGTGGAGAAACTGGAGCTGGAAACGACAGATCACCCGAGCCCCTACAAAGTATCATGGCTACAGAAGGGACATCAGGTGAGTGTCACTAAACAATGTTTAGTTGATTTCAAAATGGGCGAATATAAGGATAAAATTTTGTGTGATGTTATTCCCATGGATGCCTGTCATGTATTATTGGGGAGACCATGGAAGTATGACCGAAATGTGGTTCATGATGGGAGGATGAACACATACACCTTAGAGAAGGATGGGATGACACATAAATTGCTTTCGATAAAGGATAAGGAGGTAAATCCGGAAGTAAGTAACACCATACTTCTCATGAGTGGGAAGGAGCTTCTCACAGAGATGGAGAAGAAAGAAGATCCACAATTCTTTGTGGTCAAGAAACCGAGAATTGTCCTAACTAACACAAGAGTGGACGACTTGCCACATGAGATTCAGGAACTGCTGGGAGAGTTCGCTGACATCATTGTGGATGAACTACCTCGTTCGTTGCCACCGATGAGGAGTGTGAGTCACCACATAGACCTCATACCAGGAGCAAGCTTACCGAACAAGGCTACATACAGGCTGACGCCATAGGAAAATGAGGAGGTCAAGAGGCAGATACAGGATCTGCTGGATAAAGGACTGGTCAAAGAAAGTTTGAGTTCGTGTTTTGTTTCGACAATACTAAGTCCAAAGAAGGATGGAGGCTAGAGGATGTGTACAGAATCCAGAGTGATAAACAAGATTACCATCAGGTATAGATTTCCACTACCAAGAATGGATGATCTGATGGATTGCCTGAGTGGGGCAAATTATTTTTCAAAGATAGACTTGAAGAGCGGATATCACCAAATTCGCATGAGAGAGGGTGATGAATGGAAGACATCATTCAAGACAAACGAAGGTTTGTACGAATGGCTGGTCATGCCGTTTGGTTTGACAAACGCATCGAGCACATTCATGAGACTGATGAATGAAGTCATGAGGGAATCCATTGGAAAGTTTGTCGTCGTGTATCTGGACGACATATTGGTGTTTAGCAAGAGCAAAGCTGAACATTTGAAACATTTGGCTACTGTGATGAGAAGACTACAGTAGGAGAAGTTGTTGGTCAACATGAAGAAGTGTTCCTTCATGAAGACAGAGCTCATTTATTTGGGTTTTGTTATTTCGGCGAATGAGTTGAAAATGGATCCTGAAAAAGTGGAAGTGATCAAGAATTGGCCATCACCGAGGAATGTTTTCGAGGTAAGGAGTTTTCATGGTTTGGCTAGTTTCTACAGAAATTTCATTCGAAATTTCAGTGGAATTAGCGCAGCAATGATGGATACGGTGAAGAAGCGGCATAAGTCTTTTCATTGGACAGCAGAGGCTGAGAAAAGCTTCAATCTATTGAAGCGAAAGATCACAGAGCAACCAATTTTGGTGTTGTCTGACTTTCGGAAGACATTTCAGGTGAAATGTGATGCCAGTGGTTATGCTATAGGAGCGGTCCTGAGTCAAGAGGACAGGCCGGTTGCATATTACAGTGAGAAGTTGGATGACGCAAAGCTGAAATACTCCACGTATGATAAAGAGTTTTATGCCATTATACAGACATTGAAAAAATGGAGGCATTACTTGACACCCAAGAAATTCATTTTGTACAGCAATAATCATGCATTACAGTTTGTGAGTCAACAGGATAAGTTGAACCAGAAGCATGCAAAATGGGTAGAGTACATGCAGAATTTCACATTTGTGATTAAACACATTTCAGGGACTGCTAACAAAGTGGTTGATGCTTTGAGCAGGAAATGTTTGTTGCTGCAGGAATTCAGAGTCAAGACATTAGGTTTTGAAAATCTTAGAGATATGTATGCAGGAGATGCAGACTTCAGAGAAGCATATGAGGCATCTGAGAATCCAGTTATCAGAGATCGGACCCCATGGATAGACTACCTGGTCCAGGAGGGATTGTTGTTTAAAGGCAATCAACTATGCATTCTGAATTGCTCCATGAGGGAGAATTTGGTGAAGGAAAAGCACAGTGGAGGCTTAGCAGGTCATTTTGGACATGAAAAAACATTCGCAAAGTTGAGTGAATCGTATTATTGGCCAAGAATGCGAGTAGATGTAAAGAGGTTTGTTGACAAGTGTCGAATTTGTCAACATTCGAAGGGCCGAAAACAGAACATTGGTTTCTATCAGCCATTGCCTATACCGGAGAGGCCATGGGAGGCAATTAGTATGGATTTTGTTTTGGGATTGCCGAGAACACAGAGAGGGGTTGATTCCATCTTTGTGGTGGTGGATAGGTTCTCTAAGATGGCACATTTCATTTCGTGTCAAAAGACTAGCGATGCGACCCACATCGCAAACTTGTTTTTCAAAGAGGTTGTTAGACTTCATGGATTACCGAGAAGCATAGTCTCGGACAGGGATACCAAATTCATAGGTCATTTCTGGAGGATGCTATGGAAGAAACTAGGAAAAAACTTGGCGTTTATCTCATCATATCATCCGCAGACGGATGGGCAGACGGAAGTGGTTAACCGAAGTCTAGGGGATCTATTGAGAAGCCTGGTGACAAAGCACCACAGCAGCTGGGACAACATATTGCCATAAGCAGAGTTTGCGTACAATGACTCTGTGAATAGAAGCACAGGCAAAAGCCCATTCCAGATTGTGTATGGGACACAACCGAGAGGAGTTTCTGAACTCAGGGAGTCAGAACAGGCTGCAACTAGCAGTGCGAGCGCAGAAGAATTCGCTAAAGCGATGCAGGAACTTCACAGTCAGGTGAAGCAGCGACTGATGAAATCAAATCAGGAGTACAAGTGCAGAGCCGATCAGCGAAAGAGACAACTTCAGTTCGAATTTGGTGATATGGTTCTAGCACACTTAAGGAAGGAAAGGCTCCCAAGGGGAACATACAACAAACTGAAGATGAAAAAGATTGGACCATGCAGAGTCCTGAGGAAATTTGGGCAAAATGCATATGAGCTTGAGTTGCCGGATGACATCGGGATATCTCCGATTTTTAATGTTTCGGATTTATACCCATACAGGGCTGGAGAAGCAGAAACTAGAACTGAGGAACCAGTGATCCAGTGGCAGAAGCAATTGCCAGTAGCAGAAAAGCTGCAGATGGAATGCATACTGGACAAGTGAGTAGGAAAGAAGACCAGGCGAAAGCAGTATTTTGAGTACCTGGTGAAATGGAAGAATCACCCATTGGAATATGCCAGCTGGGAGACGGAAGCAATTATCCAAAATCACGGATACACCGTGCAGGAGCTTATGGACAGGAGCCCAGGAAAGTTTTCAAGCCGAGGAGAATGATGCAGGAGCATCCACAACCCATCAAGCGAGCTAGCATAAAAGGCGATGAACAGCTGGACGAGGCCAGCCGACTCTTTTTGAATTTCCATTAAAGACAAAGTGTCATATACTTCATTTAAGCATTTATGAAGGAGCGCCTATTGTATTATATCAAACCTCGAGTTTTACGCTCTTGTCTGAAATAGATAGGAAGGCATTTAATAGGTTTAATGTTGTTAGATAGGAATTCAATTCTAGATTAGACAGTTTTAGTTTTCGAGAGGGAAAATGGATATAGAAACCCTCCTTTGTATCATTGTATTCATTATCAAAAAAAGGAGCAAGAAGAGCAAGCAGAGAACTTGTGGAGAACACCCATGTACAGATTGAATTAATAGAGAGAGCCTTTGATTCAATTTAATGCCTGGTGTTGTGTCTCTGTGTATGTTGTCTATGTACTCCTAAATGTTTTTGTTTCCTTGTATGCATTTTCTTTGATTATGTTGTGCATGTGATTTCAGAGGTTTAACTGAATTCTGAGAGAGAGGAGGATAAGTTTCAATTGTTTCTCTGTCTGGGCCAGGAGATTCCTGCATAGAGTGCAGTGGAATTCATCCACATAGAGTGCGTTGATGAGGCTAGACAGTTAAACTCTTATTCTCGTTCAACCAGAGATTTGTGTAGGTTGGTAGGGTCGTGCAGGAGAAGTGCAGGCAGAACTAAAAGTTTCAGTGGTCAATCCGAGCATAGGTTGACAGAGATTGTTGTTGTTAGAAGGGCATAGAGTCTGGAAGACTCAACACTTTGAGAAGTGGTTGGACGTCGAGCTCAAGGAGTGCGCGTACGTTCCTTTGAAGGAGTCGTAGAAGTTAAGCTCAAGAGGGATAGAACCTTTGCGAGATCATTGGAAAAGATTCCAAAAGAGTTGGGTCGAGAAAAGTCTCGAGCAGCAGCTGCAAACACAGTTTTGGAGAACAAGTCTCGGCAGGAGCATTTAGCCTTTCAAGGAAGCATCAAGAAGGAGGAGTTGACGGCTGGGATTCATAGGAAAGATTGGTGAAGTCCTGATAGTCGTCAGATTTCAGGAAAGTTGCGCGGGTTTTAGACCGGAGGATCAGGGAAGACCCAGGAATCGGAACTCGAAACATCGGGGTTTCCGTGTCGAGGGATTTGTAAGCGATGAAATCGCGATTAGCGATTTCCCAAAAAGAACAGGGTCGTTGATCTCAGCAGAGATACGTGGCACAAGATCAGGGAGAGTTGGGGTTCGGCACTTCAGGACTCTTGGTGTCGAAGGAATCGTGAAGGATTTGCGAGATCCCGAATTGCAACGGGTCCCACGATGAGAGTGTGTGGTGTTGACAGGTGCCATCGCGTATTGGGGTTCAGGACTTGGGAGGTCCTGTGAAACGGTGTCACGAAAATCATGAATTCCCAATCGACGATTTCCCAATTTCCACAAGTGTGTGGGGTCCAAGCGTCAGCAGCAAGGACAGGTGTCATCGAAAAATCGACACTTCGGGTTTCGGGGAATTGAGGAGCAAGAATCACGCGACAATAGGACTCGCGAAATCGCGAAGTCCGATTTCCTAATTTTGAAGGGAGGTCAGAAAGGAGTGTTGTGGGTAAAGAACTTCCGACGAGGAAGTTGAAGGGCGTTCAGCTCTTCAGGCCAAAGCTAGAGCAAGTCCTGGTGATCGTGACCATTCTCCGAGGAGCGGGGAGGGTTGCGTCACAACCTGGCTCTTCAATATTTAGCTCCAAATATGCTCCAAAAACACTCCAACATGCTCTAGAATTCTCCCTCCATGGATGGTCCATCTCCAAGATCTACTTTCTACTCTCTACCCGTTGCTCATGCAAAACATTGACTGTCTAAAACTCTTGTAGTTGTCCATACAAATTTTCTCCCTTTGGCTTACTTTCTTAACTCACAGACTTTCCCAATCTGATTGTACTCATCTCTCATGCTCACAATAACTATGGGATGTGACTTCTCACACCCACCCTCTTACATGCATTCAATGTTTGAATTTGGGAACACTCAATCAGAAACTAGAGTTTAATATATAATGATAATAAATTCAACAATGTGGGTTGAATAAACAAACATGGGTAATTACCCCTTGGACCCCTCTCTTAGGCATTCTCCTAGACCCTCCCCTTCCTTGTGGATTAATTCATCCCCCATCTATGTCCATGTCCCCTAGCAGCTGGAATCACATTTTTTTATTAAAACTTAGAAGTACATTTCGCATATACATCGGTCGGTTGTACCCACACATTATATCTACATTAAGCATTGATTAAACTGGGGATTATAGTGGGGATGTTACAAGAAACAAAAGGTTGCATATAAATTTTATGAAATTCACAATGCTTTTATCTCTTTTTTCAAAAGGTTAATTTATGGACCTAGTACATCAATATTATCTTTGGAGGCTTCATCTTTCTTAGCCAGAAAAGGAAGCTTTGAAGCTATGGAAAATTTTAGTATTATCAGACTCCATTGTTCACACGAGAAATATTCATCCCTACCATATTATGTTTCTAATAAATTTTTTATAGTTGAGGTATGCAAACTATACAAATTTGGGGCTCTCTTTTTTATTGAAAAGAGGAAAAAATGGGGTATCCCGCTACCATGGAAGATTGGAGAAATAATTGTAAAAAGCATTTCCCATCTTGAAGAAACTTCATCTCAATTTGATTTAATTAACCTTAAGAAAGCAAATGAGATCAAGGGTTTCGACCCTAATAAGTTATTCATGATCCACATGACATCGGTATGATACAATGTGTCATTTTCCAAGACAATTTTATTTGGAGAAGAAGAAGGTGACAATCAAAACCCTCAAGGGTTACCTGTGGAAAAATTGCAAGAAGATATCAAGACAACAATCAGTACCAATGAAAAACACAGACAACGAGTATGAATTGTAAATGTAAGAAATTCATAGTCCCCAAATGTTTCCTAGAAAAGTGGCCCAACAAAAGGAAAACCTCATAATTCGGTTCAAGAACAAAGAAAGCCTTCGATTGATAATTACGATGACAAAGAGAACAAAACCCTTCTAAGGGAAATCTTGAGAATTCACACACACTCCCAATTTCCAGTAAGAGGAAGAGCAGTAAAAATAAAGAGAGAGAAGATGAAGACATACCTGAAAATGAAATCATCCCAAAAGATATGGAACTTGACATAAATGTTGAAGAAGTAAAAATTACAAGTAAAAACCAAAGATTATAAGAAATATGAATGATTGCAGGAGAACTAGCTACCCAAGAGACAATTATATTTGAATAAGAGTCTCTTACTCTAAATCATGCTACATTCAATAAAAACTCAAGAAAGTTAGTCATAAAAAAGGTGAATTCAAAAAATAATAAAATTCAATAGAAATGGAATTTAGAATTTGAATTTCAAGGGCTTCCACCCTCCAAAGTCATGGAATTCCACGAGGCTACGGGAGAGGCTTTAAAGTTTTAAATTGGAGATATAGAAAATGAAAATGCAATTCTAAAGTATAGTTAGAGAATTGGAAAATTCCTTAATCCCCCCACCATTGCTTTCCAACCCTATCACCACCATACATCCCTTAAAGACTTTAGAAGGAAGACCAGAATCAATCTCGAATTGAAAGGGACATCAAGTTTTCTAGCTGCTATCAAGAGATACGTTGATGATAACATCCAAAAGAGAATGTCTTTGATTATTGAAACTTCGGAGTTGGCAACTAGCTTTGTCTCTTTATGCTCGGCTATGACACACTTCAGGCAATATATTCAGGCATACTTAGAAAATGATGAATAATTCTACAAATGAGCTATCTCTACTTTTAGCGCAATGGTTTTAAGTCTTAGTGAATTACGACGAAAGGAAGAGTATTTGACTGCAACAATCCATTTAAAACAATTAAAGGCACGTTGTCTCAAGAGAATTAAAAGTATAAAAGAAATGTGAGTTGAATATGATATCATTAGTGTAAAAAGCAGTGAATTATATTTAAATTTAATTGAGTTAGAACCAGTTGGATCAACTGAAGATGTGGAGGAATCAAAATTAATTACTAACTCAATATTGTTATCAAGGGAACAAATGGAAGAAAAGCTGGACTCCTTGAAAATTGCATCAATGGAAAATTTTAACAACCTGATTGAATATTCAGAGACAGAGGTAGAGAGTTGGTTGGTCCCTTCTGTAAATAAAAATGATGATATTGAATATACCCTCCATCAAATCTCAATGGATTTTAAATATCTCAAAAATTTATTATTTGATATTAAATTTAGATAAGAGATAATGGTTGAACCTATGAGAGAATATATTAAAAATTGGTTAAAGAATGCTTTAATCAAAATAACAGAATCAGATCAGGAGAAAACAGTTACAACCATTCAAGAATCTCCAACAAAAGAAAGTATAAAAGACATCCCATCTAGCAGATGAAGAGAGAGAGAGAGAATACATAATTGTAAGTCAAGCGATCATTTTTAATAATTCCCCATCTTCTACACTTTTCGTTTAGAAATCATCCAACTTATGTCTTTTCATTCATTGAAAACTCATAGCTAGTTTCTAATTGTTTTTCTATTTTCTTCCAGGTCCAGGTCTTCCTTTTAAAGGTCCACGGGAGTCCCATGCCAGTCTATTTGGATTAATGTTTTCATTTAAAACTTTTATTGTAAAACCATACAATTATTTTTTGAACTCCCCAAAGAACTATTTCGGGGCATAACTTTAATGATTTCTCAGACTTTGGGATTTTTGAGTATGAGATTTTTGAAGTGTGTTTATCATATTCTCTTCTAGTTTTAAATGCGATACTCATTTAAAGTTCTTTATATTGTAGTTCTATATATTTTATGTCTTATGATATGACCAAAACTTGCTTATATTGTGATGGATGTTAGGAATATGTTAATCTTATATGATGTTTTCTTTACTTCTGTATAATATTGTAAAGACATTATATTTTTGTCTTAAATAAGTTCCTGGTCCTTTTTTCAGGAACCTTTATTTCTAATTATTCTTTTTATATTTAAATTTCGTGATTACAAAGGAGCACCACCTATTTAAAAATGTAGGAGGGTTTATCCTCGTAAAGTTTTTTTAAGATATTGAACGATTTGAACATCAACATTTTTGGCGACTCAACTGCGGACAACAAAAGGTTGGTTTCACAAACTAGGATTTAATTACTAAACCAAAAGTGAACCAACCACAATTACAAGTGTGACTCATAAATCAAGGAAGTATTTGTTGGAAATATTATTGTCATTGATGTCAAACATAGGGGAGACTACATATTTCCAAGATAAATATTACAAGCCTACATATGTCCAAGACAAATATTACAATATGGAGATTGTTGAAAGTATTACTCTTGGATTTTTTATGGTCGGTTTTGATACCCTATATTTGAAGGAATTACATTACCCTACATAACTACCTCAACTGGGAGCACAAGTTATATGGTTGGAAATATGATCCCGAGACCTTTCCAATGGTAAATGGAATTCCCTCTAACTCCCTAGGAATGAAGAGATATGAATTTTTCCATCCGACAAACCAGCCAAAAAGTTGAGGTCAACTCAACCAGTCTTTTGGCAATAGAATTACTATAAACATGGGATAAAATTTTACATTTGAAGAGAAACCAAGCAAGATATCAATTATGAGGTGCGCTAAAGGTGTTAGGGTGAATTTCTGGTGTGAAAGAGAATTCTAAGGGATTTTCTTGGGGTATTTCTTATTCTCAATGTTGTGATTTTTCTGTGTGTGCCACTATGAGGTTGTGATGTTTTTGTGTGCATTGTTTTGAAATTGTGAGGTTGTCGTATGTGGATGTTGCTATTAGTGGATGTTGATATCAGTGGATGTTGTTGTTAGTGATTACATTTTGGGAATGACGTTGTTAGGCTTTCCAAGGTTTGAAGAATTGCCTATGGAATGAAGCATGCAGGTGAAGTCAAAAGTACTATGTGTATGAAGATATTGGATTGGTGTCTACACATATCTTGTTGAGTTGGTGCTCAGTTGAGGAGATTGGTGTCTCGAGTAGGTTGGTTCTTACATCTTTCTAAGTTGGTGCTCAATTAGGATATTAGTGTCTCCAATAGGTTGGTGCCTACAAACATTTATACATATAAGTTTATGGTTTTCTCCGGATTGGGGTTCCATGTTAAAATTTGTGCATTGTGATTTGAGTTTATATGTGATTATTGTTTCTTAGCTAATGAATGATTGATGAATGGTTACATAAAGTAAAAAGTATATTGACTCATACCCCTTCTCAGTATAATCATAAGTTCAATAATATGTTGCATGAACTATATGATTTGGTGTTAACAAAAACAAAAAATCGATAACATCTTGAAAGATCTTGGGAAACTCTTGCTCGAGAAGAAGAAAGAGAGATAGCCTTGAGGAAAAGAATATAGTTGTGAATGTAAGAAAAAATGGAACCTTATAGGTCCAATAACAAGAAGTAAAAACAAGAAGCTTCTACTCCATGAAGTTGGTCAAGGTTCAAAATCATAAAGATGTGAAACCTTAATCATGGGGGATTGCGAAGATAGAAACAAGATTCCTAATGAATAAGAATAAAGAAATGATAGAAAAATAATTCCAAGAAGAAGGGATAGGTCCAGTACACTTAATCTACATGGAGAAAAACATACATTATTGTAAAGGTACCAAATCTATTATAATAGTAGAAAACATAAATATTGCACAAAATAACAATGGAACAACACAATATATGAAACCACAACACCAAAACAATACCTTGATTTATAGGAAACAATGTTCACTTGGCTCTTCGAGGGGGAAACCTCTAGAAAAAAAATGCTCTATTACAATAATTCTCAAGACAAAGAATTCTCATGCCCTCGACTCCTATTTATGCTAATTCTATCTACCAAAAAATATATATAAAGGAAAATCTTTCTAGAAGCAGAATCTTCTATTAGGTATTCTTACATTTGATTTATTCTTCCTTATTACTGGGCCTTATTAATACCGAACTTTATTACATGGAAAATATATTGTTCTACCTATATGAGGAGTTAGGGAGGTTAGGTCCCTAACATTCCCTTCCCCTTAAAAACAACCTTGTCCTCATGGCTTGAGATGAGGAAATTCTTGGAGAATAGTGGTCAGCTCCCAAGTAGCATATTCTAGAGTTGTATATTTCCACTACACTAACACTTCCTTGATGGTGCATTGACGTAGATGATGCTCGTGCTGGGCTAAGACTGCCTATGGCTGCAACCAGATGGAACCTTTGGCATCCAACTCAAGGAGACTTGTTTGAGTTTGGCACTTAGTTCCAATCAACTTCTTTAAGAATGAGACATGAAGAACATGATGGAGCTTAGAATGATTGGGCAGAGATAAACGATAGGCCATCGGTCCCACTCGCTTGAGAATTGTACAAGGACCCTAAAATTTAGGAGCAAGCTTTTGACAATGTTTAACTTTGAGTGAAGTATTCTTATAATGTTGTAGAGGAAGAAACACCTAGTCCCCTTCAACAAATTCACGTTCTAAATGACCTTGATCTAGTTGTTGTTTCATGCAATTTTGAGCCATGACCAAATTTTCTTTGCAGGAACGGAGAATAGCCACACATATTGTAAGATTTTTGTTAACCTCCTGAACCTTCGAGACATCGAGCATGCAGGAAAGAACTGACAGTGGATTTTTTCCATAGACTATTTCAAAAGGAGTCATGCGAGTAGTTGTGTGGTAAGATGTGTTATACCACCATTTAGATAGGGGTAACCACTGATCCCAATGATTTTTCTTGTCAGATGAAAAACACCAAAAATATGATTCCAAACACTTTTTGACAACTTCATCTTGGCCATCAGCCTAGGGATGATAGGTAGTGATGAGATGCAATTGGGTTCCATAGATCCTGAATAATTGTTTCCAAAAATTGTTGGTGAAAGTGGGATCTCTATCGAGACAATAGAATGAGGCAATCCATGAAGCTTGAAATGAGCATATTTGGAAAGACGATCAACAACCACCATGATGACTGACTTATTGCCTTATTTAGGTAATCCCACAATGAAATCCATAGAAATATCCCTTCAAATAGTGGTTGTAGTGTTCCTAGGGCTTTGACAACTTATCCCTTGTTGCGTTGACATACATCACATTCATCCACAAAGGTGCAAACGTTTTGTTTCATACCATCCTAGAAAAAAAGAAAGTTTAACCCTTTCATAGGTTTTGGTAAACCCTAAATTACCAACTGTGGGTGAAGCATGAAGCTCAAAAAGCACTGTGGATTTAAGTTGCGACTATTTTCTTAAATATAAATGACCTTTTCTAGCGGACCTTTTCATTGTGCCAAGAGTACGTTGGAGAAATTGGAGAATTGTCTTGCAATTGTTGGATCAATCGAGAAGTTTTGGGATCTTGCAACTATTCTTGGCAAACTTCTAGGAGCTAATATGGTACAATTAAGGAGAGGGAAAAAAGGGACCCTTCTTCTTCGTACTTCTTGGAAAGAACATCATCCACCACATTTTATTTTCCCTTCTTATAAATGATCTCATAATCATAGCCAAATAGCTTAGTCACCCATTTTTGTTTCTCCAGGGATGAAATTTGTTGTTCTATAAAATACTTGAGGCTCTGATGGTCTGTTTTAATTTGGAAGCATTGCCCGAATAGATAAGTTCGCAAGAGATCCATGGCATGCAGAATAGACAACATTTCCTTTTCATATATTTATTGGCCAAGATGTTGCTCCGAATTTTTTTTTCTAGTGAAGGCCAAAGGCCTACCATCTTTCATGAGGAATACTCCAATACCTTTCCCAGAAGCATCACATTCCAAGAAAAAAAAATTTGTGAAGTCAAGAAGGGCCAGGAAAGGAGTTGTGCACATAACCTCTTTCAAGGCTTGAAAGGAGTAATCAGTTCTGGGATTCTAAGTGAAGGAATTCTTTTTAAGGGGAGCAGTAAGAGGCACTGCAATTTTTCCATAATTCTTAAAAAACTTGTGAAAATATCTCGTTAAACCCAGAAAACCAAGCAAGATCTTGAGAGTTTTTGGGTGAGGCCAATCCTACATAGCTTCAATTCTCTTAGGATCCACCTGTACACCATCCTTTCTGAAAATATGACCCAATTGTTCCCCTTCTGAAGCTCCAAAGGGACATTTAGATTGCTTGAGGAAAAGTTGGTGTTGAGAGAGGAGACAGAAAAATTGATCCACATGGGTAAGATGTTCAGTCCATGTTTTACTATAGATGAGAATATCATCAAAGAAAACTAGGAAAAAATGATGGAGAAAATGATAGAAAAATGATTCATCAGACTTTGGAAAGTGGAGGGAGCATTGCACAGGCCAAAGGGAATTACCAATAACTCATAGTGACCCTCATGAATTTGAACTGTAGTCTTAGGAATGTATTCATCTTGCATACATATCTGGTGGTAGCCATAACGTAGATCAAGTTTAGTAAAGTACTGATCACCACTCAATTCATCCAAGAGATCATCAATGACATGGATGGGAAATTTTTCTTTGATGGTGAGTTTCATGAGGGCTCTAAATTTTGGACACGTGTGTCAAGTTCCTTCTTTCTAGTGTACCATGACCATAGGATAAGAATAGGGGCTGGTACTAGGGAGGATAACACCCACAGCTAGCAATTCTTGAAATTTTTTCTCATTTTCATTTTTTGGGGAAAAGGGAGTGATGATAAGGGAGAAAATTGGGAGGAATACTTCCTAGGAAGAGAGGAATGGAATGATCATGAACACCACGGGAAGGAGGAAGTCCCTAGGGGGTTGCAAAAACAACTTGGTGTTTGGAGATGATAGATTGGAGGTCAGGATGCACCGAGGGTGTCTCAATTGATTGAATAAAATGGAGTTGGGAAATAATGCATGAATGACCTTTTTTGAGGATCTTTTCCATTCGATGGGAATCGATGATCTCAAGGGAGCTTTCTATTAATCCTTGGAACTTATATTGTTGGCCTGTTTGTTGTAATTGCATGGTTAATTCCTTAAAATCCACGAGGATGGGACCAAGAGTGCATAACCATTCTGCATCAAGCAAAATATCTCAACCACCCATGTCGATAGCAAATATATGGTATTTCAAGTTGTATTGGCCAATTTGGAGACACAAATTTTCACAACGCCCTCCACATTTCATGGAACCTCCATTGGAAATCATGATTTGAAAGTTGTTCACTGCATGGATATAACAATTGGTTTCTTGGGAAATGTGAAGATGAATGAAATTATAAATGTTGCCACTGTCAATTAAAATGATGACCTTCTAATGCTTAATGTAGACAATTAGCTTGAGGGTTTAGGGAGTAGAGAAGGCAGTGAGAGCATTCCGTGAAATGATCAGTTCAACTTCCAAGGGGTTAGAGGGTGGAGTAAGATCATTTGGCTCGAGTAACTCTTCCACAAGGGGGTTATCGACCTATTCTTCATAAACATATTTAGAGATGTCCATAAAGAGATTTTGTTTCTTACATTTGTGCCCCAGAAAACATTTTTCATCACAATTATAACAAAGGCCCTTGAGTTGGAATTCCACCATTTCATCCCTAATTAATTTTTGGACCTTGAGAGGAGTGAGAGGAAGGGTAAGGTTGGTAGGTCAAGTACGAGGAATAAAGGAGGGTTTGCATTTCTGGTTGGAGACGATTTGTTGTGCTTCCTTGGTATGTTGAGTAGCTTCCAACCAAGTTTAAGGAAAATCCATGAGGACATGGGTGCAAATTTCATCTTTGAGGCGACTGATAAAAAATTCCCGGAAGAAGGCATCATACATTCCCTTCATTCTAAAATCCAAGTGTTCAAAGGTAGATATAAAGTCTTCCACTGTGTGAGATTGTTTCAGCTTGGTCAAATGGTCGAGATAGTGGGTGTTAGTCTCAAATCATTCATAGAGCTCTACAACAAACTGTGTCTAAGCAACATACCCTTGGCAAGGATTTCTATGCCATTTCCACCATTTCCAACGTTTAGGATCCAAATATAGGACACCATAACAAAGTTTTTCCAACTCGTCAGTAATGTTGTGCAATGAGAAATAATTTTCCATTTGAGTGACTTGGTCAGTGGGATCTGATCCATCAAATTTTGTCACCTCAACTCTAGGGAGACGGGGATCACGAGGAAGGGAATTGGAATGAAATTCCATATTATGGGAAGATTTATCACCTTCAGAGTGTGAAGGATGTACAAAGGAGGGAGATATATGGGATTGTTTTAACCATTGGGTGAGGGAGGCCAATTCACCCTTAACATCGACCAATTTTCTTGTAACTTTGGCCTCAAAGGTTGTTAAGTTGGCATTGGTGGAAGCAATGTCAAAGGTCAATCTCTGGATGTTCTCCTTATTTTGTTTGGATTTGTCTTGCAGGTGAAGGAATTCTTGGTTGCGAGCAGTGGCCATTGGAGAGTGAGGGGTGTGTTGGCAGCCACCAATTCTGTGAAATTTTATCATAATTGAAAGTCATCACAACGAGATAAAATCTTTATGTAGCTACCTCCTACTTACATTTATAAACATTTCTGTCTTTTTGGATTCAAGGAGATTTATTGGGATAACTTATTATATGAGTTTTTCATTTAGATTTCCGTTTTTTTTGTTTAAATTTCATGACTGGAAGCATGAAATTCAAACAAAAAACTTGGCTTGGGTAATCATTCTGCAGTCTGTTTTTTGTTCTATTCTTTTACCAAAGAGATTACACTTGAAGGGAACATATGTGTTTATAAGTTTTAAGTTTTATAAACTTATTGATTAATCCATTGCCACATTTTTATGTACTATGGGAAATATGACTCGATCATATCTATGGTTGATTATGTGGTTTTAATTTTTTAAATGCCTAAATGTGCAGAACCTTGGATTAACATTTGAGATTTTCTCTTTGCTCTATCAGTCATATCGCTTTCATGTCACCTGGTACAGGACTGATGTACCCACAAATACACATCATCCTATTGTCATGTACATTTAAGGCTTTCATTCATTATTCGAATAGGCAACTGATAATGGTTGGGGTTTAATATTCATTATGCATAATGGTTCATGAGCCTACACATCCTCTGGTTTTCTGTCACTCCAAACTTAAATTATCAAACATGACAACCTCCCAAGTTCGTAAGTATCAGGCCGTTTTGGTTTTCACAGACCTCTCCTTGTTATTTGTATATTGGAAGATGAAGCCTCCCTCTTGTGGTATTCACTGTGCCTGTTTGACAGTAACCATGGCCCCCGTGGTTTGAATTGAACCTAATGGATCTCAATCCCTTCTCGCCCATGACGATGCCATACACGATTTACAGGTGCACGGTTGGGACATTTTCATCCGAAAATTTGAGGGTTATAACCTGGTGGTCACACAAGATTTTTCTCAAATGTTTGATGGATTTAGAGCCAAAGTTGGGGATATTCAATTGGAAGTAACATAGGAATCTATAGCTCGATCAACAAGACTATCACAGGAAGGTGAAAAATGGTTCAAAAATTCCAAGTTAGAAGGAGTTCCTTGGAACCTGTTCATGGTCTCTCAGAAATCGACATGCTACCCTAAAGGTACTACTATTACCCTCTTGAAACCTCGATGGCACGACCTAATTCTGATTCTGAAACAATTTATAATGTGCCAGGGTAGGTATGGTTTAGTGTTTTTGTATCACATCCGACTATTGATGTTGTTCCTAGGGTTTAAGATAAATATGCCCTTCTATTTGTTGATGAGTCTGTATAATATGTCAAAACGTTATAAGAAATAAATCTTAAACCCTCTGTCCAGCCTCTTCCACCATGGTCTTATATGAATTTTGTTGCTATCGCATTTGGTTCAAATTGGGGACACCTAGGAAAACTTCATGTGTCAAAACAATTTTTCCCTACCTGAGAGCACAATGAACTCGCCTCTGCATTCAAATATAAATCCCAATCCATGTGACCCTGTGACCAAAATTCAATGTGTCGATTCACATAATGACTGTGAGCTTACTGAACCAAATTATGTTTCTATGCAAAACCCTCTGGGTAAAAAACCACAATATAATTTTGTACCCAGAAAATCGTTAGAAGAGGTAGTGGATGTATTGAAGGAGAGGGTTTCTCCTGCTCCCGCTATTGAGCCGACTCAGGGTTTTCATGAAAAACCAACTGTTAAGAAAAAGTGTAGGAAGAAGAAACATGGTAACTCAAATTTGAGTTTTATAAACAAGAGATCAAGCCGATTAATATCCAGGAGTCCGAGAAATCAAAAGCAGGATCATTTGAGATCGATATCAGTGATCGAGGTCAATGATCATTGTTCTGATGACGAGATTAATGATTTCCTTGCAATATAATATTTGGATAACCAGTGTCTCAGAAACAAAACTGTTTTTCAAGCTATACAATACGACTTTGTTTCTAGACTACCTTCGTTTCTAAAAGGTCAAGAGGGATTTGCTGGCATAAGCCATGATTTCAAACAATCCATAGGAAAGACCAAAGCACCCATTGCTAAGTACACTCAACCTCGGCCTGCTATAGCACCGATACACTGTGACAATTGTCTGGACTGGGTAGAACATTACTACAGTGACATACCATATTTGAAGGCACAATTAAAACATTTAGCAGCTCGAAATTCTCTACTTGAGCGAAAAAATCAAGAATTGAAGGCATGCACAAATTGGGCAAGTAAAAGGCCCAAAAGATCCGGTAGTGTGATTATAAAAAATGAAACCAACTTCAATGCCATCATTAACTCAGAACTATATGACCCTTCATTGTCTAATTTCTAGAATGGTAAAAGTGGTTTTGATTTTATTTCATTTTATTCTATTATAAAAGTCAAATAGGAAGATTCATTTTGATTTTCTTTGTTAATATAAGACTAGCTACAGAATCTCACGATTCTGTAGCCAATCTATTTCTAAATGTTAGTTTGTATTATTTTCTAAATATCAATTTTGTTTGTCATCTACAGGAAAATAATAAGTATGGTGCTATTCACAAGGAGAAGCCATCTTGGATTATGCATTGTATAGTTTAGTAGTTCCTTTTTGTTTGATAAAACTTTGTCATTATGTAATAAATTTTGATAAACCAACTCCTACAGGAATGGTTCCATGTTGTATTATTTTTGTAAAACAATCTATTTTTTTGGGATTACCCTCTATCTTTCACGATAAGAGGTTGTTAATCCAAAACTAGTTTAAATAGTGATCACTATTAGTAGTAAAGACAACTTTGGCTGGAATACAGTATGGATATATGATTTTGAGAACTAATATGGGGAAGCAACTCACCATTGGCTTTAGACATGTGTGATGCTTATTCCATTGTGTTCCTTTTTTACCTCGGTCTTATGAGATATTATTATGATTGATTTAGATTTAGCCTCATCATCATATGGTGTTTCATATTGTTAAATATTTAGATGTTGTCCATAATTTGTTATTCCATTTTGTATCTGTGATCAATCTGTCATTTGATTATTATTGATTTATTCTAGATATTAAATGATGGATAATGTTAATACTTTGAATTGAGTTTTCTTTCATTCTAAGTTATTGATTATCATAAGATCACAAGATTTTTACAGTTATCATCCTGTTGTTATATTCTCACTCCAACACATCAAACACTTCTTGGAATTTATTCTGGAAGTACTAGTATTGTTATGTCACAGGTTTCCCTTACATGCATGACAAGTAGGAGCTCAAACAACACAGGAAGATAAACTCAATTTAATCAATTAGTTATAGGTTAGTCTATGTGTTATTTAGTTAAATTACTTATTAATGAAATGATGATTGCATGAATTATCTTTGACTATTTATGTATCATTGCTTCAATTATATTTGCTTAGTATTATTAGTTTAAAATCTTTAAACATTCAAAAAGAAAACAAAAATATTTATGTGCTTTCTTTATCTCGTTTAGAAACACTTTTAATAATATTCATTTCACGGGATTTCAATTAAACCTTGCAAGTTGTATATAGATTGTTTATAATCATATGCACATATTCATGTTTCTATTTGTACACTTGTAATTAATAAACTTATATTTTTAGTATCATAGCCTTAGATTACCTTATTTCTTTTATCATTTTTAGGACTTGGTTGGCTAACATAGCCATTAAACCCATTGGGTCAGTTCATTCCAAACAACTTGGGTTATTTAGACAACCTCAGTCTGGATCTGGCCTTCCAGTTAATGGTGTGTCACTTACGCCCATCAACAGGGTGTCGAGGAGGGGGAGTGGGACCACTAAAAAGATACTAAAAAATGATATATATGATGATGTGTAGGGTGAAAACAGGAAGGCAATGGGATAGGTGTCAAATAAGGGTGTTTGGAAGGGGTTAGGTCTACAGGAAAAAAAGTCTTGAAAATGATAGGTACCATTGCGATCAAGACTAAGAGACAAATACAATGGTATAGGTATCAAATGATGGGTTCAGCAGGACCTACACTTTTTTTTATATACTCTGATTTGAATCACACTGCAATGTCAAATTGCCCAAATTATTAACATGAAAAAATGTGTAGTAATTTCACAACCAAAATGCAGGAGGCGAGGTTTCACGACAATAGATGTTGTCTATGTTGTTTCTGTCCTAAAGGTTTGGGTTTTCAGGGTTCCTACAAACAATGGTTTTCTCTGTGCTATAGCTCTCTTATATATGTGCGGGGTTGAACAATAGTACTAGGCCCAATATATGAGGGAACCAACTAAGGAGGCTAGAATGTAACCTTAGTCGTTCCACCCGATTACCCATGTACTAGAGAGTATATTCCCAAGTGTTCTTCTTGGTGGCACTATAACAACCATGTGTTTGATCGGTTGATCTATGGAGGGTTTGGGATACCTAGGCCAGTCTGTATACAGGTGTTTTTTTATGCTATACCACTCAAAGTGTTACCAACAAGGGTTACAAAGGTTTCCAACAATGTGAGCTTAATTACCTTTTGTATTTCCTACATGTATGCTTCCCTGACTGTGGGTTTATGCGTTGAACGGAAAATATTTGTAGTTTTAAGATGTCAGAATACATCTCTACCTTGAAAACATTTAGCCCACAATTCCTACCAAGGAAAGTGCTCTGATACCACTTGTAAGGTACCATATCTATTATAATAACAGAAAATGGAAATATTGTAAAGAATAATAGCGAAACAACACAATATATGAAACCATAACAACAGAATAATACCTTTATTGATAGGAAACAATGTCCAATTGCCTCTTCGAGAGCGAAACTTTCAGTAGAGCATCATTCTATTACAATAATTCTCAAGACAAATACTTCTCATGCCCTCGACTGATATTTATGCTAATTCTATCTACCAAAATAACAATCTAGAGGAAGATATTTCTACAAGCGGAAGCTTTTATTTGGTCTTCTTACATTTAACTTATTCTTCTTTATTATTAGACCTTATTAATATCAACCTTTATCACATGGAAGATATATTATTCTACCTATATGAGGAGTTAGGGAGGATAGGTCCCTAACAATTACCAACCCTCCCTCAAGGAGTTCTACCAATTTTTTTTAGGTGATGGAATCATGGATCCAAAAATACATATAGATCAATTCTTGAGTGTTTGTGATATACATTTTATTGAACATAATGATGTGATGGTCAGAGTCTTTATGCAAACCTTGATAGTTCCAATTTATGAATGGTATCTTTATCTCCCAACTCGGCCAATTGAATTATTTGATGATCTATAAAATATGTTTATGACTATGTATGCACCCCCTATTGCATATCATACTCTGCTTACTCAGTTTAATCAAATTCATCTTAAGAAAGGAGAAAGAATAAATTACTTCAACTTATGATACTTTAAGACTTGAATCAAATCTCATAATCTGAACACCCAAATGATCCCATCATTTTAGGATTTTATAAGAATGTCATTCCTTTGAATGTGAAATATGCAATTGGAACTTCACAAATAAATGATCTATAAGCAGCAATTCAAAAAGCAATAGAAATGGAAGAATATATGTTGGAGATCAATGTTGATCCCAAGATCATTCTTGGAAAGGTACAAATATAAACGAATACTCTTTCCATATCACCTCGGGGACCATATGCCTCAAGAAGTGTTGAGAATTGAGCAAATGGGGGAGGAATTCTCCAATGGGATCCCCCAAATGTTAGAAATGATCCTAGAGCTTCCCAAGAAACAAGACAAAAAATAGAGATGGCTTAAATGAGAAAACAATTAGACAAATGTATAATGAGATTATTGGACTTAAAAGAGATGAAAATCTTATCCCACCAAATCCAAACATAAGATTTATAATACAAGATCAAAGAATAAGAAATGATAGAATTAAAGAGTAGATTTTAACCTTATACAATATTTACTGCAAACATGTTTTCAATAAAAGAACATAAAAGATACAATGGAAAATACAAACATTACGTAGATATTTTTCCCCTGGAAACCCAAACTGGGAAAACCAACATATTCTATATTCATTCATAGTGATACATTGTTCACAATACAATATACATATAGGAGCCATCGGCATCCAAAACCCTAACCCAATGACATGGATTAGTCAACAACCCTAATTCCTTAATTGTAAATAGAAAACCATTGACAAAGAAACCATGTAATGAAAAACCACCTAAATATGTGACATGTTTCCCAAGGAAAAAAAAATTCTCGAGGGCACTGCCCCCTAGCTCCCTACATACTCAAAGCAATGCACAGACACTACTACTCGTGCAAAGAATATAACACATACCCAACATTCTTTGTTAATAACCTATACCAGATCTGCAAATATAATCACCAAAAATGCTAAATGCACAATAGATCCATAGAGCAATATAGAAGGTTCTACTTCTAGAAAAAAATTTTAGAAGGTTCTACTTCTAGAAATTTTTTTTAGAAGGTTCTACTTCTAGAAAATTCCTCCTCTAGAATGTTCTTAGGTGATGGTAGAACTATATAAAGAGGTTCAAGCCATGTAATGAAACATGAATATAAATATTGTGTTTGGAGCTGAATCTCATTAAGAGGAATCCCCCTCGAAGAGGCAAGTGAACGGGAGAGGTTCCCTTCCATAATAGGATCCATTGTATGGTGTTGCCCTACCTCAAGGGTTTTGACATAATGAAGTGTGGTTTTCTATATTGTTTCATATATCTTGTGTGGTGATTGTATTCAAATATATTTGGATCTATTTTGATATTTTGTATCAGTCTTTGGGTTCTTAACAAGTGGCATGAGAGCACTTTCTTTGGTAGACATTGTGGACAATTTTTTATTTTTTTTTACATTTTTTTTTGGAGAAGCAAAAAAAGGGCCATGACATTCTAGAAATTTTCGGTATATTTTTGTGAAAAAATTGAAGAAACAGGTTGTATATCTGAGTTCCTCTCAGAAAAAACACCCAATTTAAAAAAGAAATCGTCCGAAACAGAGTTGGGGAAGTCAAGATATTGAAGTTTTAAAATCTGTAATTTTTCAGGATTTTTTCCACGAACGACAACACAATTTTTTTTTGTTTATTTATGTAGCATATGCAGGCCAAATTTTCCCAAAAAAGTTACATATATTATTTCCTCTCACAATTTCACCCAATTTAAAAAAAAAAAATCAGCGGCAACGGAGTCCGGGAAGTGAAGTTATGAACATTTTAAGTTCAACAGTTTTTCAGGGTTTTTTCCGAAAACGCCACAATTTTTTGCGGTAATTTATTGTTCTATTTTTTGAGTTTTTTCATGACGGATGTGGGACCAAAGAGTTCATAGGGTGCTTAGATGGATATTTCCTCTCAAAAACTCAAAGAAATCATTGAATCATTAAAATCCCAATTGTATGAAAAATTGGATGCCTTTGAAGATGGTCTCAATCATAGTTTTCGTAGTATTCGATATTCATTAGATAACATGAAGGAGTGATTTCTTATGGTGGACCTAAGGGATGAATATAATCAAGAAATATATGCTTGGTATTATTTTGAGGCCGATTGTGATGATTGGTATATGGATAGTTGTCATTTCTGGGATGACAACCACTTCCATATTTTATTTGATGACTCTACTCCACCTTTTGTAGAGAACATCAATGTCCCACATCAGGAGCTACTTACTAGTGTCCAAACTGCATATTCTACAATGGTATTGTTCCTTCCATATTCATCTTTTATCATCTCCCACTATGTGGATGGATATTCTTATTTGGATCCACATGATAGGTGTCAGTATTGGGAGCATCATTTTCAGTCGGTTATTGTGTGTCGATATCTTTCGTGTGGAGTTCACATGAGCACTTGGAAATTGGGCCCTAGTTTACAATGGTGGTTGGACTACTTCAACATGGTGGCTTCCATTTCTCAATGGGACCCTACTTCTCTAGTCTACTTCAGCACTATGGTCCACACTTATCCATGGGACCCCAGTATATGGTTGTACATCAAGCGTTGAGGACAACGCTTTAATAAGGGGGATGGAATGTAAGGTAGCTAGAGAGGTAGTGGGGGGGGGCAGAGGGCCCATAGTGATAATAGTGGAGG